>JAIWZP010000040.1:0-276873 GCA_025201375.1 Gongronella butleri
TGACCTGGACGCGGCTGCGGTGCCTGTGGTGGCCGTGCTCGTGGCCGACGATGTCGAGATACGACGGTGCGTGTCAATACTGGTATCGTCATCGTCGTCGTCGTCGTCGTCCACGTCGTCGTGCTGGTCCGACAAGTCGTCATCATAGTACGACTGGTGGTCCTCGTCGTCGTCGTCGTCTTGGTCTTCGAGCGCGTCTTCTTGCTGCAAAAGAGCAAAAGGGCGCTTGCCACCGACGTGCGCATGGTGCTGCATGCCGTCTTCCTGATGCTGGTGTTTATTTTTCCGAGCCGTGGGCGCATCCTCGGCAGGCTGCTGCGTCGGAAGACGTATCTTGAGCTTGATACGCGGCACGGTGTCGCCCGCACCGTGGATATTCTGAGAAGAGGACGGCGTCGCCATATCAAATAAGAAAAAAAATGGGCACGCACAAAAAAAAAAAAAAAAAAAAAAGACTCGCTCAATGGGATGGCGGATGGAGAGAGGAGAGGAGGCTCAAAAAGCGCCTTTTTGTTTTTGCAAGTGAAAAGAGCATCAAACCCCGCCGCTAGCCAATCAAAAGCGCTTGATTCTCACCCAGCTGTGGCTTGTGACGCATCTCAATGGCCCAAAAAACGACCCCTGACCACCCCAATTCACAATTGCAAAAAAAAAAAAAGAGGGCATCTTGACGCTTCCCAAGCGATTCCTGGTGACAATTGCCCTTTTTTCTTAATTCATGTTATATCGTGAACTTGCTCAATGGCCATGGATGCCGATGGGATGTGCTCGCCATTGGATTTTCGCCATCGATTTCGACGCTGATTGACAGCTGTGAATGATGGAAAAAAAATTTCTCGGTCGGCGCATGAATTGGATCCACCCTTTAAAAGCTGACGCCAAAAAAAATTTTTTTATCCTGTTTTTCTTTTTCTTTTCTTTCTCTCTCTCTCCAACCTTTTTATTCTTAGTCAACATGGGTCGTATGGTAAGAAAGCAACACGACGCGATGCCGTACAATGCAATGCATTTATTGATTTGAATTCAATTGCTAATGTTCCTCCCTTTTTTTTTTATGACTTTAGCACACTCCTGGTAAGGGTATCTCTAGCAGTGCCCTCCCCTACCGCCGCACTCCCCCCTCGTGGGTCAAGACCTCCCCCGAGGAAGTCATTGACATGATCTGCAAGAACGCTAAGAAGGGTTTGACTCCTGCTCAGATCGGCGTTGTCCTCCGTGACTCGCACGGCATCCCCCAGGTTAAGGGTGTCACTGGCAACAAGATCCTCCGTATCCTCAAGTCGCAAGGCCTTGCCCCTGAGATCCCCGAGGATTTGTACCACTTGATCAAGAAGGCTGTCTCCATCCGCAAGCACTTGGAGCGCAACCGCAAGGACAAGGGCTCCAAGTACCGCCTCATTCTCATTGAGTCGCGTATCCACCGTCTCGGTCGCTACTACAAGACCTCTGGCCAATTGTCGCCCAACTGGAAGTAGTATCCTTTTTATTTTGTTGATTTCGCTCGCTCGCTTTTTTTGTGTGGCTTTTTGCCCGCAAAATTCAGACACATCTGCTGTCTTTTCTCAACCTGTCGCTCTATATTTGACATTGCGTCTGCAAAGTGCCCCCCTTTTGTGGGGGAGGGCTCGGCAATTGTCTCTTATCCTTAACCCTCACTTTTTTTTTCTTTAGCGAATCCGCCACTGCTTCCACCTTGGTCGCCTAAACGGCTTGTCTGGCTTTTTCTTCAAGATGGATGCGGAATGGTTTCATTGTTGCTCATTTTTGGGCGGCAGTGCCATGTTTTGACACTGTCTTGTTGAACATCCTTCCCAAGTTGGCCCTTCTCTGCTCTTTTGTGAATGTACATCAAGCTTGTCCCTTTCTTTTTGTGCATTTGTGTCAATAAACACAATGGACAGAGTTTTTTTTTACTGGGTGGGGTGTTCTGGTGTGGTGTGGGCGAGCGAAAAAAAAAAAACAAAGGATTGCAACCTTGGTCAGGGATGAACTCAAGCAATTTATACGTCTCGAAGGGTTCACACACCTTTATGAGGGATTGTATATATGTCTTCGCACTGTCTGAGGCCAATTGGTTGCTCTCTTCTTTCATTCGTTACTGGGTAAGGACTTTTACAATAAAAAATCATTTTTTTTTAACATCATTTACGTGTTGGATCAAGCGCGCGAGGTACAATGCGCGTGCAATTGTGATAAAGGTGGCATGCCCCGTCGGGCAATGGCTTCATCGGCTGCAGATGCCACGTTAAAAATGCAAGCAATTGGCTGTCGTGCAACATCATCAAAAAAAAAAAGTTACCCAGTCGCGCGAGGGCCGCGCGCGTAAATAAGTCTGTGCACCTTTTACGCATACAAGCCAACTGCACGTGTGGGGGGGGCTCAAGATGGCTCTTTCATTTGCAAAAAGAGTCGCATTGGCTGCGTCTTTTCGCGATTACAAGGCAAATCAGCCTATCTGTGCGCACTCCACAACAGCAACACGCGCCAATTGGACGCCCTCTAGATGTGACAAAGGTCCCACCATCTTCCATTGTTATTGCAAGCATCATCTTGTTGTTTTACCAGGTCATGGATTCATGGACGTCCAAGCCCGCGCTGTTTGTGCATCCGTGATCCATGACCAGTGAAATTGTACTGTAGCTCCAAGGGGATGTGAGTAGAAATTAAAATTGCGCAAATAATCACTTGATTTCTCTGGGTCCAAATTGGGGAGCCGAAGCGACCACGCGAAAAGAGGGGAAAAAAAAATTGAGGTTACACAGCAAATTGGAGTCCAATTGGATGAGGAGGCTATTCTCGACAATTGGCAACGTGCAACAAGCTTTTTTTTTTTTTTTTCACTCGGCTCTTCTTTTTTCTGCCTCTGTTACCCCTCTCTTCCCCCTTTTTGCTTTCTTTTTTGCTTTGCTTTTTCTTGTTTTGTTCGGTTTTTGTTTTTAAAAAAAGGACAGAAATATGCAAACTGCAGGTACGCCTGCGCACGCGACTCGTGCAAGCTGACGTGCCGACGCGCCGCTCACTCTTTTTTTTCTCACTTGTCGATTCAGGAACGAAGCACGAATACCCCCAGTCCGTCTCGACAGTGTCGACAGCACGCCGTCCGCCTGCCCCCAAGATGATTCGGCGTGAGAGCCCGAGCGACAGAATCGATCCCATTGACCCCATCCATTTTGGCAATGCATTGAGCGAGGAGTACATGTATTACACGCCAGTGGATCAAGGTACGAAATCAAAAAAAAAAAAAAAAAAGGCGAAATAGCAGCAGGTTCGGTCCAAATCTCGTTCTTATCTCACCATCCACATGATAGTACAAGAGCTTCAAATGCAATTGGAGGAGCTCAAGATCGCAAATCAGGAACAGCAGCGCCAGTTGGATGCATATCATCAGCAATTGCGCTTCACACCATCGATTGTCAAAGAAGCTGCGACGCGTTCCATCGAGGAACGCTTGATCACCAACACGGACGAGCTCACGGAAGAGACCATCAGCGTACGACCATGAACAAGTCCTTTTTACGCAATAGACATAGGGCTCATTTTGCTTTTTTTTTCTTTTTCTTTTTTTTTCCCTATGCCAGCATCATTTGATGACGGCATGGATCAACCCAAAGGACTCGTTGACGCTGCCATTTGCAATCCGCCTCTTCCGCGATGAGTGGAAAAAGCAGGCAAAGGAAAAAACAGTGAGTAACACACCATGGGAAACCAAAACAGGCTGTCAGATGACTGACAAGGCTTGATTTTTTTTTTTTTTTTTTTTTTTTTGTGGCTAGCTTAACAAGCGACCATCAAATCAAGCGCTTGCCAAAGTCAAGACAGAACCATTGAACACAAAGTAAGGAGGCGTGCTCACACTCACCTTTAGAAGAAAAAATCCATTGTTATGAATCCATTGCTCACACCATCGTGTTTCCTATTCTTCTCCTCACTCTTTCCCCCCTCCCCTTTTCCGCCCATTCTTCTCCCCCTTTTTTTTTCTTTCTTGGGATTGCAAAGAGAGTCGTCCCCGGTTTTCAAAGACGAAGGAGGCGCCATTTACATCACCGCGTCGACGGCCAATTCCAGTCAACAATCGTTTCTTGCTATTTCTACGACTTCCGGCTCACGCGTCCGCATGATTGCTGCGACAGTCAATGACCCCAGCCGACGCCAGGCCGTGGATGATGGTACGACGCGTGTTCACTGCCTAGAAAGGCGTTTGTGCTCATTCTTTACTTGATTTTTTTTTATTTTTGTTGGGTCTGCAGAGACGAAAAATGGTTTGATGCACCAATTCTTGGAAGATGGGACCAATGCGTCGCCACACACGCTGCCGTCGCCGCCTGACTCTGCGCCCAGCCCGCAGGACACACCACATCTCGATTCCAAGCTGAATGATGCCGAAATTGTGGCTGTCAAGGAAGTGACACGCAAGTGTTTCATGTCTTTCCAAGGCAAGATGATCATCGAGAGCCAGACGGAGCGACTCGACTATCTCGAGAAGCATTGCCCCGTCGTCGCGCCCATTTCACGCGTCGCCGCTGCCGAATTCTTCAAATCTGAGCTCGAAAAAGTGCGAAACAAGACAAAGAAGCAGGTACGCGCGAAAAAAAAAAAAAGAAACATGCGGACAAATGATGGGACTCAACGTCACTTTCTCTTTTTACTTTATTTTATTTTTCAGCTGCTGCGCCATCAGAATTACAGCACGGAAAAGTGGAACAAGCCTATTCAAGAGGTGTGTGCGCTCATTGTTGGCAAGCCCGTATGGGACCGGATGACCAAGCAAGAGCAATGCCTGATCAGCGGCAAGTACGCGTTTTTGCGCATTGAATTGGAGAACATCCGGGATCGCCAGGCCAAAGTCAAATGGGACAAGCTGCAAGACGAGTTTGAGCGGTATGTTCACGGGTATGATGGCGGCTGGGAGCAGCTGTGTGGTTATTGGATTAGCAAGGACACCACGCGATACAACCAGCGCATGGCTGCCGAGCAGGCATGCACCACTCACACGCCCGAAACCATGCCATCGTCATCCCCCGTGCCCCCTCCATCACAGCCATTGCCGCCAACCCCATCACACGCCCGACCAGCGTCCACACCAGCGCCATCGTCGTCGTCATCCACCCCGCTTCATCATCAGCAGCAAGACACGGCCATTGCTGGCCACACCGTGCCCTCCCAGCATATGATGAACGATTCCCCAATGTCCACGCAGCAGCAACAGCCTCACACTTACAATGTCGCCCTCGCTGCATCCTCCTCCACACCAACACTCAACATGATGCAGCACATCGTCCCGTCTCTATCTGTACAACAACACCAAATGTACTTTAACGACCCGGCCGCCTATCTATTCACCTCCCCGACCTGAATTCACAAATATTTTTTTAACAAAAAAATTCTAATTATTAAAAAAAAAACACATTCGTTATTATTCCTTGGCGTAAAAGGGGCGGATGAGCAGACATGCTTGAGCTCGATGGTGGCAAAATGGCAGCAAAACGTAAAAAAAAAAAAGAGTTAAAATCGATCTCTTTTTGAGTTTATAGCATCTTGAGTCTAGGTGTCCGTGCGTGAAGTGAACATTGGTTCTCCGTCGTTGCCGAAAAAAACAGCCTATAATATTGTTTTTATTGAATTGCTCATTTCTGACGCGTTGTTCTTGACAAACATGCGCAATTGGTTCCTAATCCGACCCCCCCCGGAGGATGTAAGATATCACAGAGCACTCGGAAAAAAAACAACCATTCCAGAGACTTGTTTTAATTAGCAGCCATCGAAACAGCCTCCGTCATGCTTGGAACTCGATATTTCGATCGCATCCTCGTCATCAGGGCATGCTTTGCGGGGTTCAAGCTTTACATGATGCTTTTAATGTCGATGTAGAATCGTCTGTTCAACTTGAAAGTGATTAAGATGATGGTAACACTAAAAAATGCGTATTTGCGCCATTTGAACACGAAATGCACTACCCATCGTTGCCTGCACTTGAATGCTAGGCATCAAACTTGCAGATTGCGTATTATGTCTCTGTTGAGCGTGTTTTGTGCAGTGATAAAATGGCAATCGGCTCAGGTGACTAGTGAGAACATTGCGATAAAAGCTTTTTGTAGTATTTTGGTCGTTTTTCGCTGGATTTCCATCTTAAAGGAATCTTACCTTTTGAGCAGCCTATTTCACACTTTCTCGTTCAAATGAGCCTATCTCGGGAACGCTGCGGTCACTGGGTAGCGCGCAATGATGATTTTCAAAAACCACGGATTTTCCTTGAGGTACAGTCGAGGGTTTGAAAACGGTCATTTTAGGTCCTCAGTTCGCCATGCGATTCAACGACATGGTAGCCACTATGCAGTAACGGACAAAAAAGCAATAAAAAAAGGGAGTTCATTGACTGGTTTTCGCGTGAACCCGGAAAAGCAGTAATATTTTGTCCCAAGGTCAAATTAACGAAAATTGGCTGCAGCGCCTTGAAAGTTATATATTCAGAAAGAACACGGTTTGAAGCGTGCAGTATCATCTGTGATCTCTGAAAAAAATGATTTTTAGTATTTTTGACATGGTTTGAAAAGGATATATGTTTTTCGACGCGTGATAAACCGCGTCAGTCGTCGAGTTGCACGCGTCTGTTCCTGATCAATCCAATGCACCAGGCGTGTCTCTTGCTAGTGGACGCGTCAGCGCGGTTCTACGAGCGCGTTTTCCCGTGCAATTCGCGCTTGAAATTAAATCTAAAATGGCGAATTGCTCGTCAACCAACAGATCGATCCCATTCTTTTCTGGCGTTTTTCGTGGTTTCTCTATGCAGATCAAGTCACGTGCAAGTTTGGCACAATTCTGCAACTCGATTTTTTCCATTTTGGTTTGGAAGCCTCGCCACGACTAAAAATTGATTTGCGTGTTTTGCGACTCTAAAAGACCCTGACAGCTCCATATTGATACCTACACGCATTTCCAGTCTGCCTTTGCCCATAAGGACGCGTTGCGGGGTTTGGAGTGCTCGATGGGAGGTTTAAACCTTGACATATCGCTAAATGATCAATTTGAAGCGTCAAGACAACTTTTTGCGCTTTATCCAAGTTTTTTTCACGGCTGACACTTGCCTTTGCACTCTTTGGACTCTCTGGAGAACGATTTGGATGGGTGCGATGGATACCAGAAAAAAAAAGAGCGAAAAAGCACCATTTGAAAAAGGAGCAAGGCGCGTGCCCACTCAAAAGCAACCGGTTCCCCATCACGTGACCTGGGTGGCGCCATGGGGTCCTCACATTTTAGGGACCAGGGTGCTGAGAATAATCGTGAACCAGCATCATTGTCAAGCATGACATGCCATCGGGTTTGTATGCTTTTGCCATGTTCTTGCAGAGCAAGGACAAGGCCAATTGGGCGCGCAAAGGGAAGGAGACACCTCATTTGTGGGCCCGGCAATCTGGGTTTCACTCATGTTTTGTGACTTGAGATTCTTTTTTTCTTTTAGCGCCTTTTTTTTTTTTTTTTTTTTGACACTCTTTTCTTCCTTTTTGTTCCTTTTTTTTTTTTTTTCTCCTCCCCACACTTTACTATGCCTTTGCAGTCCAAGCATATTGCGTATATCACTGCCGGTGTCGCCTTGACGGCGGGTATTGGCTATCTTGTGTATTTTGACCACAAGCGCCGCCACGACCCTTCGTACCGCAAACAACAGCGTAAGCACGCCCCCCACCATGAGCGACGCAAGCACGGGAACGACTCACTTTATATTTTCTTGTCCACAGGAAAGGAGCGCAAAAAGGCGGCCAAGAAGGAAAAGGCGCAAAAGGAACAGGCCGAGCAAAATGTCACGGACCTTATTGGCACGGTGCTTGAGGCGGCCAAGGCGGCCAAGTTCCCTTCGGCGCCCGAGGAGAAGGAGAAGTACTTTATGGAGCAAGTGGCCAAGGGCGAGGCGCTCTGCCAGCAAGGTAAAAGAGAGGGAGAGAGAAAAAAAAATGATGGTCCTTTGGCAATGGCTGACACGCTTCTTTCAAAAAAAATAGGACCCGCGTTCTTTGAGCAGGCGGTGCTGCCATTCTACCTCGCGCTCAAGGTGTACCCTGCGCCATTGGAGCTGATCATGATTTATCAAAAGACGGTGCCCGAGCCCATTTTCCAAATCTTGGTGACGATCATGGCCAAGGAGCAGAACAACCGCGTCAATGCGTTCTACGACCAATTCCCGGAGCCTTCCACGGGTCTCAAGCTCGGCGAAATTCCAGTCGGCACCAATCCCGAGGGCAAGACCATTGTGCGTCGCAGCCTTGTCGCCACAAAGGACTTTTCTGAGGGCGATGTTCTATTTACTGAGGAGCCTCTTGTCTCGTCCTTGCTGCCTGGTCTTGAGGTAAGAGAAGAAGAAAAAAAGAAAAATGGGAAGCAATTGACGCGTCTTTTTTTTATTTTTTTTAATAGGGCAAGCGCTGTCACCACTGCTTGAAATCGCTCGAGGAGGAGAGCAAGGTGTCGTGCGACAAGTGCAGCCGCGTTGTGTACTGCAGTGACGCGTGCAAGACGGCATCGGCCGGTTATCACAAGTATTTGTGTGGTGGCGAGTCGGACGCGCCCTTGAAGGCCTTCATGGACCACGCCAGCGAGCACAAGCAGATGTACCCGTTGATGATTGCGCAATTCTTGTCTGCCATGGTCGCCGAGGAGACGGAGCGTGCGCAATTGGGCGAGGATAACGCGTCGTTCACCTCTTGGGATCATGTCGACCGCTTCCGCTATCTGGATCTGCCCGCCACCCCAGAGAGCCAAGAAGAGATCCGTCTGCTCACTGAGCTGCTCGGACCAAAGGTCCAGGGCATCAATGACTTCCTCACCGATCAAATCTACCTCATGCTCAAGGGCAAGCTGCTATACAATGCCTATGCCATTGACATTGCCCAGGAATCCACCGAAGCCGACGTAAGAGCTACCCCATTGGCTACCAGACCGCGTCGAAAAAAAACGCGTCTTGTTTGCATCAAAACGTGTTTTTTTCTCATTTTTTCGATGTTTTTTTTTCTCTCTCTCTTTCTGTGCTAGTCGTCCAAGGAACATGCGCGCGTGACGACCAAGGATGGTGCTGAAAAGCACGCGGTGGGTGCTGGTCTGTACAAGCTTGCGACGTACATTGGCCAGGCCAAGGATGGCAATGTCAAGGTTGTGTTTGACGCGACGCACAAGCTGCAAGTCATTGCGACAAAGGCCATTGCCGCTGACCAGGAGGTCACGGCCCACTACACGCTGCCCATCAAGACCGAGGCCGATGCGGCCGCTGCTGCGGAAGCCGTGGCCGAGGCCGTCGCTGAGGCAACCGCGTCGTCATCAGAACCCGCGACCACCGCGTCTGAACAGGCCGCCACCGAGCCCGAACAGCAGCAACAGACTGAGAACCAACCAGAGCAAGAGACGCAAGACACGGAAAAGCCATTAGATCAACCGGAACCCGCGGCATCCTCGGAGGAGCCCGTCGAGGGCTACGCGGTGCCATCCTAGATGGTTTTTTGCATTCTCCCATTCCGCCCAATTGCTCTCTCCTCAATCAAAAACACACACACATAACCCAGCACCCCTCTCCTTTTTTTCAAGATACACCAAATTAAACAAAAATTTAACATTGGAGAAAAAGATTTATCAATTTTATTTGATTATGAGTTGAAAATTAGTGTTTGCGGGTGGTTGGAAAAAAATATGTACAAAAGAGGTGCAATGTTGGTGGCCATGGTTACACACATTGGGGGAGTGGCCAAAAAAAAGTGAAAGGGATGATGCAAAGGATGGAATGAAGTAGGGAAGCGAAAGAGGGTAATCATGCAATGGGCCATTGTTGGTCCTGGACGGACGTATACATGGTGTCTTCATCAGGGTCTGTGTCATCTTCTTGGGGAAGGGCATTGATCAGGTTTTTAATGACCTGCCAGGCATTGTCAGGCACACTTGGGTCAACGACATCGACGGCAATGGCAACGACACCACCATCATCGTCCAGCCACACGTGATGTCGCTCTGCTGGTGTGTCTGCTGGAATTGGTGCGGCCACAACGACCATCCACATGAGTGACATGAAGGCAACCAAGAGCGCAAACAAGGGGTATCGAGACATTGTCATTATTGTATGTGTGTATGAGACAGAAAAGCAGAAAACGGGGTGTTTTAACGAGAAAAAAAAGGAGGTTTCCACGTTCTGTCCAAGAGGCGTCCCCTTTTTATGTCATCTTCACTTGAGGGCGAAAAAAAAAATTGCCTGATTTGGCGGCGGTGTCGAAAAAGGCAGGCCGACTTGTGTTCTCGCTATTTTTATCTTTTTGGCTGCGAGCCAATTCGTTGGGCACCCACAAAAATAAACCTTTTTTTTTGGTATCGAGAAAAAAAGCCCTGGTGCACTTGCACATTTTTTGCAGGCACACACAGGCTTGGAGAGTGGGTCGGAAGGGTCCCTTTTTACTGGTCCCTTTGCCCCTTGTTTCAATTGTTTACGGTCTCACACACGCACCCATTTGAATTCGCCTCATTTCGCTTGGATTTGCTCCCAAATCAAGACAATGGGTAAACAAAGATCAGACCATTTGCGAGCAAGTGATGTACAACATCTTGAATCTTGGTTTTTATTTTTTTTCGTGTTTCAATGGGCTGGGGCCTGATTTCCTAGAAGGTTTCAGCGATTGCAGCACAGCTTTCCATCGAATGCCTTCCTGCGGCGCGGGCTGCGGCGGCACAAGCATGGCTCCTGTCGAGTGGCGGCGAGGGTGGCGCGTTTGGGGCATTTTTTGGTGGTGCTGGTGTTGCTGGTGGTGTTGGTGGTGATGGTGATGGTGATGTTGATGGTGATGATGATGTTGCTTTTGCCGGCCGTGGTGACGGACTTGCGGCACCTCGTCCGCGGCGGCTGCGGCGGAATGGGCGGTGTCTGCATCGGCGTTGCTCGTTTTTATTGTCGAGGACGGCGCCGCTGCAAGCGGATGCACATTCTCCTCCATGTCCGCGGGCACTGCTTTCTTGTCCGACACCCGTGGCGCGTCCGGCGCGCGTGGTGATGACGACGGCGCGGACGTGGACACTAAAACAGGCAATGTTGGCTTTGAAACCGTTGTTTCGCATTGTTTTTCTGTTTCGCTGCCATTGAGCGCGCCTTTTTCGCGATGGAGCGTGTTTTCCTCGCCAGGGAGCGTGTCTTGGTTTTCGTCGTGATCGTCGGGCAACGGCGGCAGGCGTGTGCGCGGCTTGATATCATCGTCGCTGGTGAATTCGGTGCAAATGACCATGACACGGTCATCAAAGCTGACTTTGCGCGGCGGACGCACGTAGACGGCGGCACCGAGGACAGGCGTGCTGGGCAAGCGCTTGCGGTGGAAAAAGGATGGGCGGCGAGATGACGATGATGATAAAAGGGGCATTGTCCACGGCAAAGAGGCGTTTACAGGCTCTGGTGTGCTGGGCAACGACTGGGACGACCCAGCGGACGACGATGCGGACGATTCCGACGAGGAGGCATCGGGCGATGGTGGCCGGTCGCGGGCATGCCGGTGATGTGCATGTCGATCACGCTTGGAACGGGATTTGGGTGCACCTGTTTCTTGCTCTGCTTGGCTATTTGCACTGCTGAGCTTCCCGGGATCGCTCAATTGGTGCGGCAGCTTGTGTGGCCGCACAAAGCTCAATGGCGAGTCGGTCGGCGCGCGACTAAATGGGCAAAAAGAAAGAAAAAAATAGAAAATGAGCAATTTTTAGCGCACACGCCACCGGGTCTACTCCCAAAGATGGCACATGGGGGGACCAAGCCGAGCCCCTGAATGAAGCAGGGGGGACACGCAGGGTTGCTAGAGCCAACGTACGTTTTTGGCCTCGGGACAGAGGTGATGATGGATTTGGGCGGTCTTTGGTATTTTTGACGCGATGACGCCGTGCTTATCGATTGATAAAAGTGGTAGTGGTGTGCCTGGCCGACGACCGTGACAGACGACTCGGCCGTAGTGATGGTGGCCGACGACGGCGATAGAGAGGTATGCTTTGCGAGGAGTGTCATGATAAAACAAAGTGGTATAATGGATTAAATACAGGCACTAAGGCTATTCTAAAATACAAAGACAACGTCAACCATGAAAAAACAGCCCACTTGTTGTCAACGATATAAAAAAAGAGGGCAAACGAGACAACAGAAACAAAGAAAAAGAGCGAAAAACAGCCAAAAAGTGGAAAAAAAAAAGGCGAAGCACCCACCCCCTTTTTTGTGGGGCAACCCCGGATGGCCTGTGTTTTAGCGAGCGAGCCCAATGATCTGTCATATGCTTTTTCCACAAGGCAAAATAGACGTAGCACAAGACGAAACCCGCCATCAAATAGCTTGGCCAGCGGCCCATGACTTTTTTATTTAGGAAAAGAAACAAGATGGATATGGTGGGGGATCTAGTGGTAAGAAAGGCGCGGCGTAAAAAATAATGGGATTGGGCAAGAGGGGAGGGGGGGATGGGGAGAAGAAGAGAGAAAAAAGAGAGAAAAGAATCAAAAATAAAGAAAAAAAAAACTAGGCAATGGCCATCAGGACCATTTGTGAGGTGAATTCATCAGGGCTCTTGACAGCCAATTCAAAGGCAACACCGGTGGAGTTGTTGAATGTCATGCGACAGCGGGCCAAGACCTTGACACCACCCAAAAACGTACCAGCCATCAACAAGGTGTGCACACTCGCGCTCTTGGGCAGCGCGCTGTCTTCAAGGGCTTGCATGCCGAGCAGATCCAGGATCGACGAGCACGCCACTGCAAAAAAAAAAAAAAAAAAAAAAAAAAAAAAAAAGGCGAAATCCATCAGTCAATTCGTTTTTTGACGTCATTTTTTTCATTTCGTTCGATTTTTTTTTACCTTTGAGGCTAGGAGCCTTTTCCTTGTCCAGAGCAAAAGTTTCGACGAGCTCGTCCTCTTGCTCGTCCCATTCTTGCTGGAATTGTGAAATGTACTGGGGGCGGATATAGTCGCTGATGGACCATTCAATGTCCTCGACCTGATATTCGTCGTCGTAGCCGTCTGCATCGGGCTCGCCGGTGGTGGGATCGCACTCCTTGACGTCGAAGCGCAGCGTGTTTGAGAAGGCGCCGACGGCGAGATCCTCTTCGGGGGTCAATTGCTCAAAAGCGACGTAAATGACGCCGGGCACGTTGTACTCGAGCTTGGCGGCGGGGATCTCGATGACGGGCTCGAGCGGCACGTCGTCCAGAGGCTGCATGACCATCTGCACGTTCTCGAGCAGCTGGTCGTTCAAGGTATTGGTGCAGTTGAACTGGAAAACAACATGGCGCGCGTACGTGTGCTTGACGCAGTGCACAACGTACTCGGTCTCGGACTCGGTCAGCGGCACCGGCTTGCTGGAGCTCTTGAACAAGGCGCCAAACGCGCGGAACGCCTCAATCTCGCCCAATTGCTCCGCGTACACGGCTTGCTGGTCCAAGCTGCCCGACATGGTCACCGGTGGCGTCGCAGAGGGCAGGTTGTGTGTGGTCGTTGTGGCCGACGGTGATGGCGTCGCCAGTGTGGGCGTCATGATGATGTCTTGCGTGCGCTGGCGACGGCGCTCATCCTCTTCTTGCTGCTTGCTAATCATCGGCACAGCAGACAGATCGAATTGCTTGTCATTGCCCAGCGGGCTGCTCACGTACTCGACCAATTGGCGCTCAAGCGTCGGCAGAGCAAACGTGGCATCTAAGAGAGGGGGGGAAAGAGGACGGAAAACGAGAAAAAAAGAGAAAAAACCGTCAGCAACCAACATTCGTTTTCCCATTCTCTTTTTTTTTTTTTACCATCTTGGACGAATTGACGCGCAAGGTCGTCGTGATCCATGAGCTTGAGGTACAGGGTGGCACGGTCGCGCACCTCATCGTCGACATCATCGAGACAACGTGTGAGAAGGACGCGCACGCTCTTTTTAACCAGCGAGTCTTGGACATGGACGCCAAACTTGGCGAGCGCGCTGACGGCCGCGGCACGGACAATGGAATTCTCGAGGATGACGCGGTTGTAGATGTAGCGGATGTATTTCGTGGGTGTGGGCGTTTTTGGGCCCTCGACGCCGAGAACGTGAAGGATGCGGACCGACAACTTTGTGAATTCGCAGTCCTCGATGAATTCACACAGGTGCGAGAGCGCGGCGTCCTTGGCATCAGTGATGAACTTGACCATGTCGAAAATGGCCTCGACAACCGTCTTTTTGAAATCGTAGCCGCCCTCGTCGCGCAGCACGCCGCTCAAAAAGTTGAGCATGATCGCCTGCTTGGCTGGGAACTTTAGGCACAAGGACCGGATCGCCTCGACGACAATCACCTTGAATTCGTCGGAAATCTCGCTCATGAAGCCCGAAATCTGCTTCATCAGTCGGTCCACCGACGCCTCGTTGCCCGTCTTGAGCAGCGTCGTGATGGCAAACGTGGCCACACTGCGATTCTGGTCCGTGATCAGGTTCTCCATGTCCAAGTTGCACGGGGACACCGCAGCAGGGTTCGACATGGACAATTTGTTCAAAATACGGATCGCAGCAAAGCGCAGAGTCGGCTTGGGCGACGACAGGAACAATTGGAGCACTAAGAAATATCATGAAATAAAAAGAGCGATGAGGAACGCGTGTTACGGCCAAAAAAAGAACGCGTTTTCGCGTTTCATCGCATCTTTTTGTTAGTTTTCTCATGTTTTTTTTTACCCGAGATGGCGGGGTGCAATTCCTTCATAGAGACATCGGGCATTTCGCAAATGGCGCGAGCAGCCTCGAGATTGACCATGTCGCTCTTGTGTCGGAGGTAGCCCTCAAGGATCTCGTAGATGCGCACCGTGGAACTAGGGTCCTCTTCCATCACCTTGCAGGCAAAGCGGATCAGCATGCAAACAGCGGCCGGGTTGCGCAGCGACGAGCCGCCACCACCGCCCAAAAAGCCGCCGCTACGGCTGCCAGAGAATGTTTGCACGAGTTTGGTGACGGCCATGCGATCGTGCTGGCGAATCAGGTACAAAAGGCCAAGCGCGTGATACTGGTTGATGCTGGAGCTCGAGATCACAACAGGGCCCTGGTTGGCCTGGCCAAAGCTCGTCATATACGACGCCGCCGACGACAACGATGATCCGCCCGACTTTGAGTGCACCGCCTCTTGCACCTCGTTCGACCACCGACGCACAATGTCCTTGGCAACATCAAACAAGTGGTAGGACGACACAAGCGCTGCAGACGACACAGATGGATTCTTGTCCACAATCGATGCCTTGAGAATGCGTTCAATGCCTTGGATCATCGATGGCTAAATGAATATAAAATGAAAAAAAGAAACGAAATGAGTGCTTTTTTCGCGTCGTGGGACCCTCCCCCCTTCCGGCGAAGCTTACGTCGGTAATGAGGCAAAGCGCACGGATCGCATTGGCGCGGTAAATGGTCTCTTGCTTCGATTGAATGTCCTTGATCAGCGACTGCGTCACCATGATCACGTCCTCGGCAATGCCAGACAGCTCCTTGATGACAAGGTACATCATCTGGCGCAGCGAGGTCTAATTGGGAAAAAAAAGAACAAAAAAGAAAAAAATGAGCAAATTGTCGCGTAACCTGGCAACGTGGCGCGTGGTGGTCGAAATAAATAAATAAAAAAGAGCGGCTGCCTTACATCCTTGGACTGGAAGAGCTTAATGACGTTGAAAAAGAGATCGGTGGCCTCCTTTGACGCAAAGGGCTCGCCCAAATACAGCAAATAGATGATTTTCGTCAAAAGAATGCGACATTTGCGCGCGTTGATGGGCGACTTGTTGAAAATACGAGCTTCTTGCAGAACGGCCGTCTTGTCGAGATGATAAAACAGGCCAATTTCGCCTAACAGAAAGAGAAAGGCAAGGTGAGGCGCATGTTTCTTGCCAATTGAGAGTCGTGTCGGCGCGTGCCGCGCTTACCTGCGTCCTCGTCTCGCTTATTGTAGCTCATGATGATGGTTCAAATGGCCTGACAAGAGAGATGAGATGAAGAATAAAAAAAAAGGCACGAGGGAATGAACGGGAGAGTGGCGCGCTGAAAAAAAAAAAAAAAAAAGAGGAAAAAGGCAAGAATTGACGTGTACGTGTATGTGTGGGCAGGTTGCAAGGGGGAATAGCTGGGACGCACACACACCTATAGCAAGTCTAGGAAGCAAGAGTGAAAAAAAAGAAAAAGAGAGCGAGGGCAGGAAAGAAAAAACAGGACAAAAAGAATGAAAGACGAAAAGCACTTTTATTGGCTGGGCGACACGCCCCGAAAACAAAAAAAAAAAAGTGCCCCCCGCGCTATGAATTTTTCGTGTGCAGCTTCTCTGTCAGATTGATCAGACGCTTAACTCCAAGCAGCCATTGCCCGTGCGTGTTGTACTGCTCCATCATAAGTTTGCCGTGTAATTGGTTCGCTTGCGCCCAGTCTTGCGCTTCTAAAGCTGTGAGAAAAAAAAAAACAAGATGAGCCTGTTTGCAAAAAAAAAATCGTACGATGATGCGCTTGCCTGTGCAAAGCTGATCTACAGCCTTTGCCACGTGCTTGTCCATCTGTTCTGCCTGCGCCTCGTCCAACAAGGGGCCCAGACGCTTCACAATGTCGCTGGTGATCTTCTTGTCAGGCCCATTCTACAAAGAAAAAGAAAAAAGGAAACTGAGCCCATGGATCCGCCCCCATGATATGTTCCAATGGCTTACAGTGAACGACTGCTGCAATGAATCAACCAATGCCTGCAGCCGGGGGATGTATTCCACTTGCACATGATCTGCCTGGGCATTGCTCTTTTCAAAAATCTATCAAAATCAATTTTTTTTGTCAGCTGCCTTGTTTTTTCTCTCTGAGTAAAAACAAGTTGCCTTGGTGGGAGGGTCATTCTAAGAAAGAACAAATAAATAATGGCCGTCAGCAAGCTGCTATACCATATAAAAGTCGCTATTTTACCCAGTGTGAGTCAAACTTGGCGGTGCGAAAGTCGTCCAGCTGGCCGTCGGCTATCTTGCTGTCCTGTAGCGGCTTGGGTGGCGGTGGTGGTGGCTGCCTGTCGCCAAAAGGATTCGAAGGCAGCTTGTTCTTGGTTTCCATGAAGGAGTCGAGGCAAAAAAGAAAGAAAAAAAAGGAAAAGGAGAAGGAATTGGATGTCTCCCCGATCTGTATTTCAAGGCAACGAACCCTGTGGGGCAAATTGGGCGTCGGTGACACAAAAGCCAAATTGACAACAATCCCAGAAAGCGAAAAAAAAAAAAAAAAAAAATGAAGCGTCGTTTTTATTTTCAAAAGCTATGCAGAGAAGGAGGAGAATGTGAAGAAGAAAAAAAAAAAGGAGAGAGGAGTTGAGGTTTTTGGTATGCCGAACAGATTATAAACAAGAGGGGGGAAGTGAAAGACAAAGAAAAAAAGAGGGAGTGCTATTTTACAAAAAAAGATGGGAAATCAAGCGCCACTGGGGAAAAAATCTATCCAAAATGGTGGACAATGGCTTCGTAGCAGAAGAACATGATGGCGGCATTGGGGACGACACGCATCAGATGGGCAGACATGCCACCGTACAGCGATGCGAGACCTTCTTCCTTCCATACCAGGCGGAATGTCTGCAGGAGGCCTGTGTATTTTACAACGCCATTGGCCTCGGCAGGCTGTCGCAGGCGCGTGCGCACCACTTCATGCGGATATGCGACGCATGCTGCCACCAGCTTGGAGATGGCCGCCGCGCCTAGATTGCCTGCCCATTGCTTGGCGCTCTTGGTGTCGTCCTTGTGTGTGTGCACGCCCCATCGCTGCTTCAATTGCTCGTAAATCACCCATTGCACGGTGCCCTCGATCACGCCAAGGTACGACGCGCTCATGCCCTTGTACAGGCCGCGAATGCCTTCTTCCTTGACAATGTGCGCAATGCAATCCACGCTGTTCTTGTATAGCCGCTGGTTACCCTGTAATTGCAATCGCGTTTTCACCACCCAGATAGGGTTCGTCACCGTCGATGTCACCACGCCCGCCGTCGCAGCAGAGATCAAATGCACGCCCGCGGTCTCGCGACCATGGTTCAATTCCGTGTACCATCGCTTGCCATTGCCGTAGATATAAAAGTTGATCGAGCGTGCAGGCACCACGCCAACCAAATTGGGGCCGAGACCTTTGAAATACCCCGCAACACCTTCTACTTCCTTGATGCTCACCAGCAATCGCGACGTCTCGACAAAATGGCTCCACAGGTGTCGCGTCTGTGTCAATGCCGTCGTGCTCACCGGCGGTGCGGGCAAACGCTGTTGATAAAACGTGGACTAAAGGAAAAGAGTCAAAAGAATAAGTCATTGGACCCTTTTTGTAGCGCTTTGCCCTTTTTCTTTTCTTTTTTTTTTTTTTTTTTACCTGTAACCTGGTCTTGACGACGTCCAATGGCGAGGTGCACACAGCGCCAATCATGCCACCGACACTAGAGTGAGCAAAAAAAAATCCAGAGTGTGAGGATCTTGCCACGGATCTGCCGCTCCAAGTAACCATTCGTTTTTACCCTCCGGCGACAAAGTGCACATAGGCTCTGTTCTCTTTGCGAAGCTTGATCGCAGGTTGCTGTGGTTTGGAAACTTGATCAAGAGATACAAACGAGGCTGACGACTGCTGCACGGCTGTCATGTCGGTGTTTACAAAGAGAAAACCGGGTGAAAAAGAGAAAGAAAGTGAAAAAGAAGTGCGGAAAAAAAAAAGGTACGAAAAAAAAAAAAAAAAGTTTTCCACACATGAAATCCTGGCTTTGGATTGCTCCGTCCCCTGGCAAGGCGCTGCGGCCGACCAATCACCCGCCATAGGCAAGCCTTTTAGTTTCAACTCCAATTCGTGCGTGTGTCACCAGCATGCATGCCACACACTGAACAATGAAAAAGCTTAATTCTTAAAAAAGCGTAAACAAATTAACGTCGTGCCTCGCTTTTGCTCAAAACACCTTGAAATGTGCCTAAAAAGCGCAATTTTCATCAAAACGCTTCATTTTCATTGTTACAAGAGCAACTTTTGGCTCTGCAATCATCTTTGCAATCACACCATTGGTCGATCTGTTTCATTGTTGTACGAGTAGATCGCTCATCATTGGCTCACAACCCAGCGACCCCGTTCTATCATTGAGTAACTAGCCTTTTACAAGCGACCCATGTGCGCACAAAAGGGCGCATTTGCAAGGCACGGCTACGCTGAATAATGGAGTACTCCTGTGCACGTATAAGAACGGGAGATAATGATGAGTTTGCGGATTAAAACTTGGTTTAACGCTGTTATTGTAATTTTCAAGGCGAATCAAGAATTCATTATCAAACACGGTGTAACAGCCAACTCGAACGCACACTAATCTGACTTGGCGAGCTGAAAAAGACTATTAGCTTAGTGTGGGAGGAGTCAAACGGCAGCGCCAGAAGAGCGATACACGTCAATCCAAAATCAGCTGTGACCAAGCTCCCGAGTATTTATTCGCAAAAAGGGTCTCCAGAATGACACCAAAGCCTCTCAAAAGAAAAGGGGCATGAACAAACCACGAAAAATACAAAAAAAATAGCGTGATCCATCTGCTGGTTGACAATCAGTAAGTAATTTTGAAATTTGCTTTCCCGACGTGAAGCATCGCGAGGACGCGCGACAGAGCTGCACCGATACATCTACCAGTTTGAGGTGCGTCAGGTGCATGAATTTGATGAGTACAGCGAGCGGGAACCACGGCTGAAGAGTGAGCAATCCTTCATTCAAAATGGCGGCAAAAACGTTCATTTTTTTGCGTTGAGCTTACTTTGCTATACTCGTTATTTTGTTACAGATCACCGGCATCCACAGGCGCAGTCGCATGTGGTCTTTCGGATGATTGGCGTTTCAAGGCGCTGTAGTCAGTTTTCGTTTGATAAGCCTTGTGGCCAAATGGACGTATCGAACTTGAATAATTATATTTTTCGCCAAAACCACATGATGGACCCTAGGTTTTTACAGCACTGTTGGCGATAAACAGGATGTATTCATCTTGAGTGTGAATGGCGTGGCAATCGAGCTACCCAAATTTTATCGCTTGAAAATTGTCGACCTAACCCCTTGGAAAATCCGTGAAAAATCCCCATTTTCCTGGATTTTTTAAAATCAACATGGCGCGCCTTCTAGCAACTGCAGCCCCTTGAAACTTTGTCATTTAGGCATTTTTGCTTCTCTCTTTTCAGAACAAACGTAAAAATCGGGGTTCTATTGAGCCGCTGACGAGAAAATCGACATTTACCGATAAATTCGCATCTTTGGTCGCGGTACGTACGATAAATTGTGCCTCGTTCGAGTTGAAACTTGCACGTACGGAAAGATACGTGTCTGGTTGTCATTTTGCTCCCGCCAGGCAAAGTCGATGCGTGACCTTTGTACGCTCGCGACGCGTGGTCAAACATTTCAACTTCAATTTTCTCGGCAACGCACAGGGTAATAATGAGATGTGATGCTGTGACAATAAATGCGATACTCAATCATCTATCAAATGAGCCAAGTTTTACGGGCGCACGACTAAAACTGATAGAAAAATCCAAGATTCTAACATTTGGCTTTAACCGCCATTTGTTCGAGAACGGCCAGATCAACCCCCAGTTTTTATTGCAGATTTGCTTAGAAAGGCGAAGTCGATGCATCAAATGACATGACTCTCAGATCACCAGCGTGTAGGTTGCCAAACGGATTTTACCTTTCTGTCCGGGCCTGGACCTCTCAAAGCGGGGGACCCTCCAGATGCATTTCGACCTGACCAAGCAACTTTTTTTTTCAAATCTGAAAAAAATATTTCACCACCAAAGACTCGTCGCAGCACCACGAAACTTTGCCACATGGAGGATTCAGACTCTCTCTTTGCAGAAAATAATAAAACCACAGGTCGATCAGGTGGTTTGACCAGGACCTTGACATTGCTCAAAACTTGGCTGTAGCGACTAGGGGTCTATTTTGCAAAAATCATTTCGCGGTAAAATCACGCTTAGATCACTGCCAAACTTTACCACTTGGATATTTCATGGCTTCTCTTTTCATGAAAAAAATTAAAAACCAGCGGGCCATCAGGCTGTTGTCAAGTCTTGCACCGTTTTCACTGATCTTTACAAATCATATAACAGACCACCGCAAATTATGTATGGATCGTCTCCAAAGCTTTGTCACTGGACTACTGTATTTCGGCGCCGCGTCTCGTTTAAAAAAATCCTTAAAATCTAGAGGTCAATCAGATGACCGTAGTGAAAACCCAAAAAACGCTCACATTTTTACTGCAAGCACCAGAAATCATTGTTGGATCGTCTCCAAAACTTTTTCATCAGGCCATTTTGTTGCGCCTTTTTTCAACATGGTGTTGAAAACCAGAGGTCCGTTAAGTCGTTGTGTAGCTTGATCCAAAATATCGATATTTTCACAAATTCAGCAGTGTCTCTCGAAATATTTTGTGGATCGGGATGAAACTGGTACCACTCAAAAGAGACACGGTCGCTCGACATTTCCGGAACGTTTGTTTGCCCGATGCATGACCTTTGTACGCTTGTGAAAGCCATTCAAACATTTCAAAAATTTTCAACCTCGATGTTCTCGGCAACCGATTCGACAACACACAGTGCTTTTAATGTGTCAAAATCAACTGCTGTACCTCTATCGAACGAGACCAGATTCATCGATGGATGGCTAAAACTCGCAGAGAAAATCCATTTTTCATCAAAATCTTTGATCGCAATTTGCTCGACAACGGTCTAATAAACATGTAATTTTTATTCCAGTTTATAAACAAACAGGGGGCAAAGCAACTAATGGGATGACTTGCAACACGCTATCTTGGGTTTAAACTTTTTGCATCGGTTATTTCACCTGGTTGCAGCCCATTACCACCACCAATCACCACACAAAAATGTGCAAAACAAAAAAATAAAAAAATGCAAACACAACAAAAATCCATGCAATTTATGCACCTTAATTTGGAAGTGTCAAACCTTAAAATTTTGCAAAAACATCTTGCCTCAAGTAAGCAATTTACTCAGTCGATTGCCGTTCATGCGTCACTCTTTGGGCTTTTTTCTTGTGCTGGGACGACCTGCCATTTTGTCAGCGAATAGCAAATTGTCGGAGTTGCCTGTTTGGGATGCATTGATCGCTCGGAGTTCAAAATTTCCCAAATTTGTCATTTTCTGAGATTGAAATGTAACCCCTGAGTGACCCCTGAATTTTTAAAGTGGTCCTAGTAGCGCTTTGGGGGTTTAAGCTTTTTTGTTTCAAATTTTGTGCTGAATGCGATGCAGTTATTTTTGAGCAGGGTCGACCAAGCAGATGGCGAGCAAAATGCAATAAATAGGACAAATGGGAGGTTTTTGGTGGGTTTTTGACTTTTTGCATTTTCGAGTTCAAAAATTCAGACATGTACCGGTATTACTGTATGATGATGATGGATTGATGGTGGTCGCGCGCGTCGCTCGTCGTGCGTATTGCTTGCTTGCTTCTTGGATCTTTGGATGCACTCTAGCTACTACAGTATTATTATTGTTATATTTGTACTGTTGTATGATATTATTTATGTACTGTACTGTACTGTAGTACAAGAAGTGGGGTGGCGGGTGGGCCTCTTCTCCTCATTATTGTTTTTTTCTTTTTTTTTGTTTTTCTTTTCTTTGTTTTTCTTTTTTTTGTTTTTCTTTTTTTTTCTTTTTTTTGTTTTTCTTTTTTTGTTTTTCTTTTTTTTGTTTTACTTTGTTTTAGGATAACCTCAACAAGCAGCCGTACAGTATCATTGCCGCGCTTACGCTACTGTACGATGTACACCTACGTCAAAGCGGCCAAAGACGCTTCCGGTACCGGTATGTTTCCAGCCACCTGGTACAAAAAATTCAAGGCGGAGGAGCAAAAGGAGATGATGCTCAGCAAAGATGATGCCGATGTGTTGTTGACGCAACACGCTGTTGCTGAGTCGCAATGGGATCGCGTGTATGATTTTTTTGTCATGGAAGAAAAGGCACAAATTGCTGAGGCATCCCGCAAACGGCAAGAGGCGAATTACAAGGCGCGGCGTGAGCGCGTGACAATCGCTCGCCGATCGCAACACTGTAATGCTGCCATCATTGCGGCGCTGACGTTTAGCTCTTTGCGCAATACTGTATCATACAGTACATTTAAAAAGTATGATCTTTGAATTCGTCGCCCCGACGGCACGACCCATCTGCCTGAGTTTTGGCTTATCATGATGAAGTTCTAACTTATGTTTTAGATGTTATCGAGAGTGCAGAAATTTGTGGTGATGTTTAAAATTGTATGTCCAATTGCTGGATTTTGAGTACATAGCGATTTGGCCCAAATTTTACGGTTTGCCCTAATGGAAGTGCCTCAAAACAACCTCAATCGTCATTTCTTTTGCGTATCCGCTTCAAAATTTAATTTAGAATCAAATAAAGCTTTCACACGGTGTCCGTTAACTTGATAAAATTTCGAGAAAATTGCGTTTTACGACATTTATTGGCTGATTTTAATTTTGGCGGTAAATGTGCGTTTTTAGAGTCAATGCCAAGTACTCAAGTGAAGTCGTGGACTTTAACACAAAGATGCGGATCTTAAGGCTTGCGTTTGTCAATTATTACATTATTGCGCAGTTATTCGAATCTCAAGCTCTCAACTACAGTACAGTACTGTACTGTACAACACCTACTGTAGCAGTGTCGACGAGTATACAAGTGTGGGACTTACACTTCGCCTGTTCGTCTTCCGTAGGCGGCGGCGCGCGGCGGCGGTTGTCGTGCTTCTTTCATAACTTGGTTCACAATTGGGCGCGATGACATGAGGGGCCAATACAGAGGGAATGCAACAGGAAAGATGGAAAGAGTAAAAAAAAAAGTACATCGTGGGCAGCTGCCGCTTTCTGCCCACCACCAAAGGCACCCCACGTGTGTCGACGACTGTATCATCATCACCAGGAGGTGTCGCCGTCGCTTCACCACCCACATGCCGTTCCCGAGTGCGCTGATGTTGAGGATGTCCAAGGTACCATTGATGCGTCTCTTGATATAATCGATAACGCAACCTCGGGTTTGCGCACCAGAATCACGAACAATCCTAATGGTGTTGCACGCGTCGCCGTTCATTCAAGGGCGACAATTCCAATGCGCTTCGTCCAGAAGACCTTGACATCACCACCACTGTCGAGGGCGGATTTAGCTACGGAAATTTCACGGGCGATGGCGTGCATTCATCAGCGCGACACTGGCAGCTGGGTCTAGTTTATGGTGGACGATTGTTGACTTACTCAAAATGCTACGCGACCCTCCGGTAAGCTAATGGTTGCGAGTTGTTCCCTGACGCCTTTTCTCTCTCTCGCTCTCTCGCTCTCTCTCTCTCTCTTTTTTTTTTTTTTTTTTTTTTTTTTTTTTCTGACTTTGCAATTGATTTTTTATTTGAACTTATAATACAGATTTTTATTGTAGTGCATGGAAGGAAGCGAGTGATGGCGCTTATTGGTTGGCACGCCATGTTTTAGCAATACGAGACACAAATTCCGGAGCCCCTTCGAAGCCATTGGCTCCACGGTTATAGTCGTCAAACGCTTGATAAATTTCTTCTTTGGTGTTCATGACAAAGGGGCCGTGCTGTACAACTGGCTCATTGAGCGGCTGACCGGCAATGATGACAAAGTGTGTTTCATCTGAAAGCGATTCAACGGGCAACACGGCGCCGTCGTCGCTTAGAACAAGTGTGTGGTGCGCGTCGGACTCGTGCTTTGATTCGCCAAAGCGCGCCTTGCCGGCAAGCGTGTAGATGAAGCCGCGGAACGTGCTGGGAATAGCCTGTTCCATGGTGACGCCCTTCTTCATCTTGACATCGATGAACATCGTTGGTGTGCGCGTGTACACGGGGCTCTTGGCACCGTAGCTCTCGCCGGCAATGACACCAATGTCTAAACCGTCCTTGGGCTGCACACGGACCACATTTTCCTTGGGGAACTCTTGATACGATGGCTCAATCATCTTGTCCTTGGCAGCAAGATTCACCCACAGCTGCAAACCATGCGCACGTGTATTCACGCCAGGCGCAGGCAGCTCGGCGTGTACAATGCCCCTACCAGCAGTCTAGCAAAAGAGAAAAAAAAAGAATAAAAGTCAATTTCGTGGATTTTTACCTTTTGACTCTGCAAAACCTTACCATCCATTGCAAATCACCGCTCTTGAGGTGGCCTTGATGACCCTTGAAGTCTTCGTGCTGGAACTCTCCTCTAAGCATGAAGGTTATCGTCTCGAATCCTCGATGGGGGTGATCAGGAAAGCCTGCAGGCGGCTGGACGTCAAATTCATCGAGCATCAAGAACGGATCAAAGTTGCGCAGGGCAGGGGTGCCAATGGATCGGTACACTGACGAAAAAAGAGGCGAAAAGGAAAAAAAATCCCGGGTTTAGGGTCATTCATGCATAAAGTTGGCCATTTGACTTACCTCGAGCACCGGCGCCGTCCATTTGTTCGCGGGAGAGAATAGATTTGATGACAGAGCGAGCAGATTTAGCAGCCATGATATGATATTTGGATTGGAAATGTAATGTGAAATGAAAATGAAAAGTTGAAAAGGGATCGTGTTGATCTTCCGCTCTTTTATACTTTTTTTTTTTGGGGGGGCCCATCTCACTCAGCCGGGCGTCAGCTTGAATCATCAAGCCCGCTCACAGTAAGCCCAGTCAGCCCTTTGTCATCTAGCAACAAAGCAAAACTGGCCAATCACGGCTATTTTCCTTTGAATTCGTTTTAAACTCAGCCAATTGCGGCTGGCCGGTGCTCTTTCCATGCAAAATGCATAATTTAACCCGAGCTTTGTCATCTGTGCCAGGAACACACGCGATCATGCTAGAAAACAGAATGAAAAAAAAGAATGGAATCATTGGTAATTGATTTTAAAAGCCATGAGATCCTCCGAAATGGTTGAAACTACCATTTTGTGTCCTGGGTCGATGATTGCCATGCACGAGCAGGCCCTGAGCGCGTCTGGCGTGACCTACACTTGTCTATGGGCAATAGCAATCCAGCACCATTGCCATTTTGAGCATGACAGTGCGTATTTTATTCCAGGTGGTAGACTTTTTTTTTGTTTTTCTCTGTTTTCCCGCTGTTGTTGTTTTTTTTCCGCGTCCGTGTCCTCTTTTACCCATGATTGTTCAGCGCGAGAGCACTGTCAACGTGTCATTCCAAGAAGACCCGCTCCCGGTGCGTACGTCCTCGGTCCTCTGCACGCAGCGCATCCAATACATGCATCTTGACCACCACACCAATGTGTTTGACCTAATCGACATGGAAGTGATCCTGGATGGCGGCAACCTGGACATCCAAATATCCTTTTTGTTGTTTACACGCCATCATTTGGCTCATCTCGACTTTTTGCGCCTTTATTCTTAACCTGTCTTGTGTTTTTTCTTACTGTGAATGCAAGATCAACGGCATCAACCACCACATTCCGCCCGACGCGATCAATCCGACCTTGTACACGGTGATGACCCGCTACGGCTTCAAGCGTCGCACGCGCACCCATGTCACGCGTGAGTTTTCTCTCCAAAGCGTGTTTTCTTGGTGATTGACGCATTTTTTTCTTTTTTTTTTTTGTCCAGGTCACCAGCCCTACTTTGTGCAAAAGGCACTCGTGAACACACCATTGTCGTACATGCTTGGCCAGACGCTGCCGTATGGTCAGCTCCAATCGCTGTGGATCCGCATCGACTTGGAAACAGAAAATATCCTTTAAAAATATTGGAGAGGGGAAAAGACGCGCTCAGATCCAAACGGATGGCTCAATTAGCCCTTGACTCGCGCGACTGTGCATCTTTTCTTTTTTACATAGTCAGACGGTCCTGAACGTGATTGAAGCGCGCGAGCGTCCATGGGTGGCCTTTCTTGACAAGGCCTTTACCACGATGATGATGCAGCGACTGGCGCCAACGTACCCATTGATCTTTGCGCAGAGCTATGTCAACGTAAGCACATTGAAAACGAGGCAAAAGAGACGTGCTCCATTAATTGATTGTGTCGTTTTTAGCGTCTCGCCGGCATTGTCAAGAACATTCCTACCTTGGCACGCTCACTCCACCGCATGGTGCTGACTGCACCACCATCCGACTTCAAGACGCAAGCACAGAACCTCATTGAGGTAAGGAGGACTCGCGAAAAGAAGAAAAATGGCGACTCATGCACCTGTTTTCCTTGCAGCACACACATGAACATCTGGACTCGCTCATTGGCACTGCGCAGCCGGACACGTGCACGCGCCTGACAATGTGCCTCTACCATTCCGCCAAAAACTCGGACGCCATGCGTCATCGCGCGGTGTCTCGCGTAGGAAAAAGAAAAAAAAAACCTCTTTTCACCATACTAACGCATTTGCCGCCCTCTTCCCCTCAATTGACGGGTGTAGCCACGCCCTCCCAATGCCGACCAAGTCGTCCAGCAGCTGTGGTCGCACCAATGAGCAGGGCCCGAGTAGCACAAATCGATCAAGATCATGGTCTCTTTCTCTCACGTTGCCAAAAAAGAGCAATTCCCATCGCCATGAGACGCAAACAAAAATAAAAAAAAACGTTGGATGTTCTTTTTTTACTCAATGGTCAAGCTCTTTCACACGGCCATCCTTGTGATAAAAGTCGGCGTAGCTGCTTGTATCGCGATCCGTCATAAAAGGACTTTCATGATGGGTGGGCGTCGCGTGTACAGCGTCCTTGGGGGGCGAGATGTCCTCGGCCGAGGCGGCAAAGGCAGAGACGTGCCCGGCGGCCTCTTTGCTGGGGGCAAACGATGGCACGGCGTGCACGGGCGCATCATGGACTTCTTGGATGGGATTGCCAAAGCGGAGTGAAAAGTGATCGTCGGTCATGATCGGGTCGCGATCGCGGCGGTCATTGTGTGCATGGTCCACGCCGGTAGGCGCCTCGGACGACGCGACATGTTGAGACATTTGTTGTGTGGGAATGGAAAAAAAAAAGGCAAAAGAAAAGAGAAAAAAGAAAAAAGAGGAGGGCGAGCTTTTTATTTCAGATCTCAGGCCATCTGAAACAAACAGGTATTCAAAAAAAAAAAAAAGAGGGAAAAAAAGCCCCGGCAATAAGTCACCCTATGCGAAAATGCAGCGAGGTCGGATCAGATCGATTTCTTTCCCGCTTTTTGAGACCCATTTCTTTTTCTTTTTCTTTTTCTTTTTCTTTTTTTTTTACATGATTTTTTTTTATAGCAAGTCGTCGTCGTCATCATCATCGGCATAATTGTGAGGCGGGCGTGAGCCTGATTGGGTGGGATAAGGCTGGTGCGCGTTTTGTGGCGGGGGTTGTTGTTGGAACGCGGGTGGAGGGGGTGGCGCCTGATTATATGGCATCTCCGAGGGGTAAGGCTGGCTCTTTTCGGGCATGAACGCAGCGGGGCCATCGTAGCCGGGTGGAGGAGGAGGAGGTCCACCAGCAGGTGCACGCGTGTTATTGTATAATCCTTGTTTTTCGGCATAGCCGGCAGGTGGCAGCGGCGCGCGCGCTTGATACTGCTGCTGCGGCTGCTTTTGCGACGACAAGCTCTCGCCAGGCACAGTCAGCGATCGCGCCAGGCGCACAATTTCATTGTCCAAAAACGAAAAGTGCTGGTCGCGCACCGTCTTTTCAAGCAATTCCTGGTCCGACTCATCATACGCACGCAGCATCTGCTGCGCAAGCCCGGCCTCCTCACTGCCTGCAAAGCGCGCATCACTAAAAGTTGGATAAATGGCATGATCAATGCACCGTGTCACGTCGCGCCACATTTTTTTGTTGTTTTTCCTCGTTTTTTCTTTTTTTTTTTTTTTTCCCTCTTGCTACTCACTTGCCGCACATGTTGTTGAATTGCTTGCCTGCCTCGACCTCATCGTCCATGGCGAACAAAAGCACAAGCATGCTGAGATTCGCCTTGTTGGCGGGGCTGCGGCTCGTCATCTTTTGCAACGTGGGCGCCTGGCGGTGCAACAGCTCGACAGCCTTGGCGTATCTAAAAAAAAATGGCGGATGAACACTCCCCCAATCCCCTTTTCCCGATTGGCCGCTTTCTTTTTTTTTAACTTACTTTCTGCTCTTGACGGAAAGCCCGATTGCCTTTTTGTACGTTTCTGTGGAGAATGAGCCTCGCTCCTCCTGTTCGTACAAGTCGATGGACGAACTGTAGAGGTCAATGGCCGCATTCACGTCGATCGGTTCCATGGCCCTTTTAAAAACGAAAGCGTGAGTATGATTTTTGGCGACTTTGTGTCCAATTGGCGTACTTTGCGGCCTTGCCAAGCTGCTCAGCAGCTCGAATCATCTTGCCGTCCGTCATGAACAGATTGCTCGCTTGCTTGTACGCCTCGGCGCCTCGCTGGGGCTGGTTGAGGTTGTTGACGAGAATCAACGCCGCATTTTCCATGGCTTTGCCGGCCATGTGCATCCTTTTGCAAGTGGGGGAAAAAAAACAAGAAATGAGTCCAATTCGTCTTTTGACACGTGTTCAAGCATTCTTACGCATTAGACTTGAACAGGGCCTCGGACGCCTTTGTATATGCCTGCACCGCTTGGTCAAACGACCGTGCTACCTTGAAACACGTCGCTAAAAATGCAATTACGCCCATATGAGCAATTTAATTCCATTCCTCGCTTTTTTCCACTATTCTTACCAGCCTGATCGTAATAGCCGGCCGCAAGGTCCCAGTCGGGCTTGCGGAACAGGCCCTTTGTCGTGCTAAAAAGAGAAAAAAGAGAGTCTAGTTGCCAAGACGCCTCACAACGTGCGCTTCTTACGCCTTGTCGCCACTCTGCATGAGCTTGACGCCTTCTCTGATACGTTCGGCTTCCATCTTGTTCGTGTAGAATGAAACGAGCGGTGAGAGAAGTGAAAAAAGTATAAAAGAGCAAGAAAAAGCAAGAATAAAAGCGTGGATGAAATTGAAGGGCAAGAAAATGGCATCCAATTCGAGCCCCGCCGCACGCGCGGAGCCCCGTTCGGTGCCAACAAGCATCATTTCGTCATAAAACACAGGAAAAGGGAACGATGGAGGAATTTTATTGCTGTATTATAAATGATTACATGGGAAGGAGGTGTAAGTGCCGCTCTAGTCATTTTTGGCATGGTATACGAGGTAGCCGGGTAAGCCATAGACACCATACCCCATGGCGCGCGCCATTTTTGCAAATCCCTCTGTCTCCACCTGGTGCTGGAATACAAACGCAGGGAAATTCGCCCCTTCGCGATGCACCTCAGCCTTGACAAGCGTAAAAGTCGCTCCCTGTGTCCATGCAAATCGCCAAAAAGGAAAAGGAAAAAATGGAGTGAGACACGCGCCGCAACATGTCTTTTTTTGCGCAATTTAGCTTACGACACCGTCCAATGGCACTTTTTTCATCTTGCCCAGGTGTGTAGGCATGTCCACCAACAAATAGCGCTCCGTCAGGAACTCATTGTAGCCTACACAAATGAAATATATAAGCAAACGCGCTCAATTTCCTCTTTTTGCCTCGCGTGTTTCCAGGGAGACAACACCCCCCGTGTTGTTTTTTTTTTGTTTCTCACCTTCCAGCAAGACATATTCCTGCAAAGTAAAAAAAAAAAATAAGGATCAGCACCCAGACGACACATACAATCATGCATGCACGACCCCATGCCCTGGAGGTGTTTTTTTTTTCTTTTCTTTTTTTTTGTTTTGAGGGGTCATTTACCGGATCGAGGTCGCGCTGGATAACGAGGGATTCCTCGGTTTCTTGCCAATTGTTCTTGTCGTATCCCCAAAACGAACCATCATCCGTGACACGCAGGCAATTTGGGACAATGACATCCACATTGACAGACATAAGGTCGCGCAGGATGGATGTTGGGTAGCGTACGACGTCGACATCCAGCCACAGAACCCATTGATGCTCGGGTTTGAGAGCCAAGCTGAGAAGATGATTCCGTGAGCGTGCCATGTATGATCGGCGCAAAGGCTGCATGTGGAAATCGTGGCGGCGCGCCTCAGGCAATTGGAAGTGATAATCCTTTTCAAAAATGTCAAAAGAGTGATAGCGATATTGCCATCGCCGCTGCTGCCGCTGAAGAATGGCGACGGTGCGATCCGTCGTGTCCGACACGAGAAACGCGATCGAGATCTTGCTCTTCGGGTAATCCATGCGATCAATGAGGTCAAAATACCGCGTCAGGTACGGCGCCGCGTTTTTGAGTGGCGTCACAATCAAGACGTGGGCAGGCCCCGCCGCCGTGGCCGGCAAAGTCGACGACAATGGGCTTGCCCCGCCCCTTTCGCTGCTCGCCGTCGTCGCCGCGTATGTATCAATCACAGACGGCGATAGAACCGGCGGTGCAACGTACCTCGGAATGCATTGCAGCACAAACACCCACAAAAAAAATATAAACGCGCATCCACACAGCCAACGTCGAGGATATTTGGCCGTGGCGCCCATTGCTGCCGTCGCCGCCGCCGTTACAGGTGACATTGTGGGCGACGATGTAGGACTGCCGCTGCTTGTCGCGCTGGAGGTGCTGTGGAGGCTGTTGGTCGGACTGCTGGCACGTAATGGCAGTGTAAAAGGTTTTTCGGTAAACAGCCTCATCAAATCAAATAGTGAGTGGACGACCACCAAACAAAAAAGAAAGGAAAGATGAAAAAAAGGCAAATGTGATGCAAAAAAAGAACCATCCTTCTCCCACCAATGGCCAAACGCTTAGAGAGGAAAAGAAAAAAAAGGGGGTGATAGACAGGTGCAAGGAGAGTTGACAAAAGTGGGAAATGATTGAGCAACAAACATTGTGAACACAAGGGCCAAGGAGGAATCCACCTTTGTAAAAGGAGCTCCGCAAAAAAAAAAAGGGGGATGTGACGGGGATGCGCAAAAAAAGGTCATCAAATGCAGAAATCAAATAAGCAGAACAATCAACCTCTTGAAAAAAAAAAAAAAAGAAAAGAAAAAAAATAGAGAGCCGAGACTCTCCTCCACGCCGCAATTGAGCCCTTTGCTGTTAATTTTATTTGATCCTCCAATATGACAGAGCCCTGCGACAGAAAAAGGAAGCAAAAGGAACAAATGCCGTGTCGTCACATTATCATCCAGGGGATCGACGCACATCTCGCTTTTTAAAATCATCTCGGCCATGAAAAAGACGCGTGGCTTTCATCTTGCTTCGGCAACAGAATGTGCAAAACTCCATGTTGACGTCCATTGACGCGTCAAACCCTCGATGTGGGGGAACGTGTGGACCCCTTTTTGACGCGCAATGACCGACATTGACTCGTAAGATGCACAAGCAATATCAATTTTTTGTGGCGTCCCTGATGTCCCTGACATCTCACTGGCGGCTAATTGCTACCAACAAGCAGGTATTTTGCGTCGTGGGGCCCATTTTGGGGTGGGGGGCAATTGGCGGAGAAAGAATAAAAATGAGATCCGCTTTGCACTTGGACGCGTCCATCCGCACGCTCGTGACGCGAAAATCCTTGGAGTTGCACACGCATGACTCTAAATGGCCATTTCCCCTCCCCCTTTTGTTCTCCTTGATTTTTGGGCCCGTCGTGCCACACAGCATGCAAATGAGCTCGCTATAAAAGGCAGCTGCTTTCATGCCATGTCCCTCTTGCCTCTCTTTGCTTTGCCAAATGGTGTGTTTTTTTTATATCATCTAAAAGGAGGGTATGTGGATTTAAATAAGAAAAAAAGGCTTCAAGAAACAGGATCAATGCCGCGATCAGGATTATAAAAGCGGTCCTTGATAGGTTGCAACAACACATTCATCTTTGGTGTGATGACCATCAGGTTGTTGGTGGGTATCGTGAGCCAGTCGGCCTTTTCGAACGTCAGGGGCTCTGCGCGACAAAAAAAAAAAAAAATGAGATGGTTGTCCCTTTTCTCTCCCCCCCTATTATTTTTTCATGGGTCCCTTACCACTGGCAATGACAACCATGTCCTCGCGCCGATCGGCCTTGATCATACGGTAATGGCCAGGCCGATAGCACTCAAAGCGCGTCCCCGACGAAAAATACAGAGATGCAGCCTCGTCGGTCTTGCTGCTGATGTACCGCACACATACCACACTTGCACCGTCTGTCACGGCAAAATTCAACAGGGATGGCTACGAAACAAAATGTGTCAGCACATAAAAAAAGAAAAAATGGGCCCCGTATGCCGAATTTTTCCTCAATTCGCCTCCTTTTTTTTCGAAAAAGTGGTGTGCACATACCTCGGTGATGTCCAATTCCTCGGCCCACGCATTGAGCTGTGCAATTGTCTTGATCATCGCCTCCTTGAGCTCCTGGTGGTGGAATCGGGCTGCGTCAATATTCGGCAACTAATAAAAACCAAGAAAAAAAATGAGCAAATTCAGTCCATGAATGGCGACGCGTCGGTCACAAAAACTTACAAAACTGAGGAACAGCGCAAACGCCCACTCCGAGTCAGTGTTGCCCTGGACAAACAAGAACAGCTTCTCAGGGAGCTGAGCCAAAAGCTTGCGTTTCATCTAATTGAGAAACAAAAAAAAAAAAAAAAAAAAAAAAAAAAAAACGACGGTGAGTCATTCTTATGCGGGTCACTGGTGACGCGATTACCTTGTCAAACTGAGCAATGCCGCCATTATGCATCCACATGATCTTTCCATAACTAGAAAAAAAAAGCAAGGAGCACCCGCGTGAGATGAATACATTTTCCGAGATTTTTTTTCGCTTGTTTCTTACTTCCAAGGGTGGCAGTTGGCCTCGGTGACGGCGCCAGACGTGCTTGCGCGGACGTGCGCAAACACAAGCGGGCTCTTGATCTTCTCGGCCAGACGCACAAGATTTGTATTGTTCCATGCAGGCGTCACAGATGTAAAGATGCACGGCGGTGTGCACTTTTCGTCCTTGTCCGTATCACTGTCGTACCAACCCACGCCAAATCCGTCACCTAACGCAGAATTAAAAAAAAAGGTGGTCAGCATACACAATTTCCGCATGGACAAAAAGCTCATGACCCATCATCCCCCCTCTCATGCTTCCTCCTAAAATCTCTCGCATCCATTGCCACGCCCGCTTACCATTGAGAGGTCGGCGATGATCAATTCGTAGCTTGGAATCAAACGACTGGCTGCAGAAAAACAAAATGGAGTTAAAAAAAGCTGATCGTGTCGCTTTTTCTATCAAAAACTCACTTGACAATAGAGTGACTTGGGTATGTGATCAGGTGTCCGAGAAGAATGGACTGCTTGCCCTTGTACACAAGCAAGCGACACATGAAAAAAAGAGACAAAGAAAAGGGGGGGAAGGGAGGGGAAAGGAAAAAGAGAAGAAAAGAACGAAAAAAAAAATCAAATTGTCCATCTCAAGAAAGAAAAAAATCAATCCCCGCACGGCATGACCAGCCAATCAGGACGCGTGGAATTGAGGTGACAGGTCTCCTTGCCCTCTTGCCACATCCAATTTGTTCCCCAAAACGCCAGCATCAATGACATCACGCTAATTCCGAAGCAACCATTGCCATGACCACATCAACAGCCACCCAATTGAGAAGAAAAAGGGAAGAGTGATTGCAAAATGATTTTTTTGAAATCGGTTTGTTTCCGTGAGTCGCGGTCGCTACAACGCAGAAATTGGCCGCGATGACGGCGGCGACGATTTCAAAGACGACAGCTGTGCCCCTTGTTCGATATGGTCACGTGGTGGTGTCCCCGCGGGGCCTTCTGATAAAGCCCTTTTTTGACCCATTTGGAAACTTCAACGCGTTTTGAGTCACGCGCACCAAAAAAAAAAAAAAAAAAAAAAACTGCCACTTCCACCGATTTTTCCTCACATCGATCACGGTGATCCGCTTTGAAATGATGGACAATCCAACAATGCTCACGATCAGGCTTCGAGAAACCAAGAGGCAACGTGGAATGAGCGCGTAAAAACGCAAAATTGTAAAATCAAAGAAAATTCACCAAAAATCGGGAACAAATCACGGTGCTTGCTTCTGTTTGGCTCATTCGAACCGCGTCGTCTGTTAACTGCTTGTGTCCAAGTTGTAGGGTAAACGACTCGCTAAGTTAATCGTGAACGCAAAACAGGATTTTTGACTCGGACGAGCTTGAAAACCTAAATCGAAAACTTGGGTCTCCAGATCTGTGCCAAACTTACACACAGAATGAAGCGAACCGAGAAACCACGGAAATGACCAAAACGAGACCGGGTAAGCTTGCTTGTTGACGAGCAATGCGTGATTTTAAATTTAATTTAAAACGCGAAAACCGCCATCGGAACGCGTCGCGGTGCTGCCCTGACGCATTCATCGGTAAGACCTGCTCCACGTGCATGAATTTTACGCGGGTGTGGAGCGGATACCGCCACGTTTGACGCGGTTTTTCACGCGTCGAAAATTGCCTATGATTTTGAAACCGTGACAAAAATGCCAAAAAATTACTTTTTTCATTGATCATGGATGTCCACGTACGCAGCACACTACGCTCTTTTTGATGATATGTGTTTCACGCAGATACAGGCGTTTTTCGCTGAGACACCCTTGAGTCGAAAATATAGCCCAAAATGCATTTTACGCCGTAACCAGGCAATGGACCCCTGGCTTTTATTGCTTTTCCGTCCGTGAATGTGACGAGGCTACCATATGGTTGAATGGCGTGGCAATCTGGGCACCTAAATTTGACCGTTTTCAAATTCACGACTGCACCCCTTGGAAAATTCACATTTTCGAAAATGGTGATTGCACGCCATCCAGAGATCGCAGAGCGCCAAGAGTGGGCTCGTTTGAAAGAACAAGACAGGAATGAATCACCCAATGAGTAGATGCCCTTGCAAATACCACCTTTCTCGAAAAATAGTTATAAAACAATAAAAAACATCCAATCTCGATTTTCTCGGCAACCATCTAGTTGTTCCCCGTTTTTTATTACATGGCACAGCACACTGACAAAACAGCCTAGATACTTGAAACACATTTGGCACTTGTCAAGGTGAAGCGCATTGGACAATGCATGAAAAAAAGTCAAAATACAGACTATAATTCGATTTTCCTGGTATTACATTGATTCGATCTCTCTCTAACTTGGCCACATGTTGATCGTGCCAAGTGACAAAAGCTTTCATGAGCAATGCCGAGCCAAATGCCAGTTCGCGTCTGCCGGCGCCACGATTTCAATCCGCTTTTTTGCTTTAAGCGTGTCATTTTAGAGCAATACTCATTTTACAAGCCCGTTTTCCATCTCATACCATGTATCTGAACGGTGCCGTTCATTTGAGCCGCCTCGCATGGATATTTCGCAGCTGGAAACGGAACACTTGCATTTTACAGCCCTTCAGCAAAAAATTAGCTCTTGAGCCTGTTCTGCATCTTCAACAGTCAATCAATTCCTACGCTATACTAGGCAAAAAGGACATTACTTTGTGGTTTGAATAGTGACTAATCACGTCAATCTAGCAGAACAAAAAAAAAAAAAGAAAGAAAAAAGCTATGTCCTTTTTGTTCAACTTGCTCTACCTGAAAAAAATAGAAGGACAAAAAGCAAAAAAAAATGTCACCGCCCGGGCTCGATCCGGGGACCTTACGCGTGTGAGGCGTACGTGATAACCAACTACACCACGGTGACTTGCTTGTCACTTGAACCAATTTGTTCATCTTGGCGCTTCTTGAACATTTTTCGGCCGCCGAATTGCCGAGCATTTTTCCGGCTAACTGAGGCATTTCGATTGGATGAATTGAATCACCGACGACATTGCTTCTTGCCGCCCAATATTGAAATGGCTATTCTGTTGCAAATACGATGTGTACGATAAAACAACTGTTTTTTTTTTATTGTGATAACATTATTTGGTCTACACCAGTGTTTTCCTGTGATTTTCTGATCAATGCGTGTGCTTTTACGTATGTTGTTTTGACCGACTTTGCTGACTAGTATCGAGAAAATAGGAAAAACAAATTGCAATCACGTCTCTTGATGATGAATCAAGGATTCTTGTCCTCCATCTGCTTTTGGTTACAGCGTCAAGAGTTGTACAGTAGAGCGCATCTCAAGTGGTATTCAGGTCTCAATGGCTGGTGGAGTGGATGAAAAATTGATTTTGAAACGACACGCCTGCAGGCTCGTACTTGCCTTTTTAGGCAGGTGGAGACCCCCCTTTCCCTTACTTTCCGGATGTTTTTGACGCGTCAAATCCATACACAGTTATCTTTGAATGGCACCAAACGATCAATCATGGGTTTGGGCGATTTCTACAAAAAAAAAAAAGATTGTTTAATTTCAATTGAATCAGTCCTTGCCTTGCAACACGAAGAGATTCGTCAAATACTGTAAATATGATTGCGTACTGTACTGCTGGACAAAATGCAAGAATGCGTACGGGGAAACACAAAATGACTTCAGTAGAGTTTCATCAACAAACGACAAAATTGCACTACACAAGTCCCCCGAAACGATCGAACGCGATCAAAAGTAATCAAAAACAAACAAAAAACGCCAGTGTGACTCCTTGGTTTACGTTTCACAAGCGCATGCGACACCTTTTGTTTCCATGCGCGACGTGTCGATTACAAAAGGTTCTCGGAATGATCAAAACGAATAGAAAAGACCAAAAATATTAGTCAGACTAGCAACCAAGCGCGCCAGAAATTGCAAATTAAAACCTCACAAAAGCATTCACCAGAAATGCGAGATGTATCGAGAAAACGCGAAGGCTATGTTTTTTTTTTTGCCGAGTTAAGTGCCAAAATTATGCAATTTTGACGAGATGCGTCATCTCTCGACGACGAAATGTGTCAGATATTCCAAATTAAAACTACACAAAACAATCGCGACACTGTAGATGCGACATGTGCCGAAGAAACACGAAGACAATGCGGTTTTTTGTTGAGCAGGTGCCAAATTTACGCAATTTTGACGAGACGCGTCATTTCTCAACGACGAAACGTGTCAGTGATTCCGCCACTGCAGTATGAAAATTAACCCTGATCCGATCGGCGCACCACCAAGCAAGAACCCATTGGTAGCGAAAAATCGAGTTCATACGCACTTTTTTTTCGTACTACGTAGGCTGATTTTCAAGGAATGGCGAGGCCGGCACGCCACCAAGCAAGGATCTAGACGTTGAACACCACCCCACGCCTTGCTCGCACTTTATTTTTATTGTCAATCAAGATGCGGCTATAAGCAGGCGCATAGTTTTTTTTTCTTTCTGTATTTTTTGGCCAATGCATTTTTTTTATTGGGACAAACTGGTATGCGGATCAAAGAAAGAAACGAGGGGAGGATGAGCGGACAATGGGGTGGAACATGGGAGTGTTCATCGCTCGACGTCCATGGGCTCATTTTCTTGGTCGTCGTTTGCGGCGGCGACGCTGAGCTCGTAATAGGCATTTGGGTGCTCAATGGTGTCGATGCGCTCGTTTGCGTTTGATGGATGCGTGTATTCATAGTACTTTGTGCATGCCAGTTGATAGTGTGAGCCGCCAACGAGATCCATGATGTCGCGGACCTGATTTGGCAGCAGCTTATCCTTGTAGAGTCTGGCCTCGAGATTGCCCGACGAGAAATGGCGGAAGGGGCAGCCGTGGTAGTCGCCCGTGGATGGCGCCTGGCCCTTGATGATCTTGTTGCAGCTGTATGCCTCGTAGCTGACACGGCGGCCCTCGAGACCGTAATTGTGCCGAATATTGTACGCGTAGCCCTTTTGGAACTGTTCATCCGTCATTTTGGAGAATGCCATGCGCCAGTATAGCAACGCCTGGTCGACGGAAAGGCCAATGGCTTTAAGGAAAAGGCCGAATTGCATGCGGCCAAAGTGTCGCAGGTGATTATCGCGGTTTAGCGCGTCGTGCAGAGATCGCATACACAATGGCGCGTGTCGCTCCACGACCTAGACACGACCAAAAAAAATAAAAAAATAAAAAGAGTTGAGTCATCCCCAATTGCTTTCAAAAACGCGTGTTTTCTTACGCCGTCCACATTGGCCGCCGAAAGTTCGCCATCAACCTCAGTGGAGCCGCCATAAATCTTGCCCGAGTATTGCTTTTCGACGTTCAGCAGGATGGGCTTGAGACGATCGTCTTCCTCCAATCGCGGCAGAGCCTTGGATGTGATCTAAAATACAAAAAAGACGCGTCAACACAATGCCATTGTTCCTTTTTGACGTATCCATGGCTTATGAGACGCGTCTAAACGAGCACGTCGCCAGTTTTTTTTGTGTTGCACACGTACATCGAGCATCTTGTTTAAGCGTGACGTGAATTCATCCATGACCAAGCTTGTTTGGTGAGACATGGGGACATAGGCCTTGCCCATGCTCAGATGCACGCCGCGCCGACGCACCAGATCCGGCACCTTCTCAAAGGGTACCTGATTATCAAAAAAAAAAAAAAAAGTGAGCCACACACAAAAGAAAGCGCGTCAACGGGGGCAAAATGCGCTCCAATTGGTTCTCGCACACAAGTTTTTTTTTTTTTTTTTTTACCTCGAAAAAGGTCTCGCTGTTGACGTATGCCTCGACATTGATCTTGATACCGGACGGCGCGCAGCTCATTAGAAATGGCAGCAGCTCTTGCTTCTTTTCGGTGTCAACCTGGCAAAAACAAGAATAAAACGTCAACTTTTGATCTCAATTTGGCCCTCGACTCCCTTCAATTCCTCTCGGCGGTTCTCCACGGCTCTCCAATGATTTTCCAATGGATGCTCAACGGCAATACTTACCACACTCCAGCCCATTTTGGCCGTGTCCAGGAAGATTTTCTTGTCTTCTGTCATTTCTTGCTCGAATCTAAAGCGGAACAGGGCTGTTTCTTGGCGCAGGAACCATTCGCGTGATTCGTCGCTCCGGCAATAGGCGAGGCGCAGAACAAAGTGGCTGATATGATCCTTTCTTCGCTCTTTGTACAGGTCCACTTTGGCTGCATTCGAATGCATTGGCATATACTTGTCCAACGCGGCCTGGACGTCTTTTTTGAACTGATCCTCGGCCAGGTTGCGCAGCTTGGCCGTCTCAATGGCTTTGAGCACTAGAAAACGCGCATAAATGGTCAGTTTTTATCATTATTGCCGGTTTTTTCTATTCTTTTACCCTGTAGACGGTCGAGCGCGTAAAGCTCAAACTCCTCGATGGTGATCTCGTCGCCAGGGGGCTGCTCGTACAAGTTGAGGCGGGTGGGGTATGAAGCATCGAGCGCCGAGTCGCGGTCGACGGCAATACGGCGGTTTGCAACAGCGGCAAAGCGGTTGACGCCGGTCTTTCTTGACTTGAACATATTATGAAAAAGACTGTAAAGAAGAACGAGACAAAGGGAGGCGCAGAAAAGAAAGAGAGAAAAAAAACACAGCAGACGCGGAGACGCGCCCTTTTTTTTTATTTTCGATTTGAATTTGACACCCAGCCAATCAACGCTCCCAATTGGGTCAACTAGTAAGTGAGCTTTTTGACCTGGACGAGTGTGCTCTTCATCTGCTCGAATTCGGTCTCGCTTTGTGCATATTTGAGTTTAAAATCGATAAGTGTGGCCTCGACATCGGCAAGTTGATCTTGGAGGAGGGCGTGGCGCTGGACCAGCGCGGTATTTTCCTGCGCGACGGCGTCGAATTCGTGCTGCCGTCGCTGGAACAGCTCATTGCGGCGCGAGTCCATTGTCTGCTTTAAAGTGGCCAGTTCGCGTTTGAGCGCGTGGTTCGCTTCACTTGCGCGTGCCATGGCCATCTTGCTCTCAATCACTTCCTTGGCAAGGGTGCCATGGTCCGTCTCCAACTGCTGATGCGCACGCTCCAGGTGCCTGACACGCTGGGTCAATTCGTGATTCTGCTGTCGCCAGTGGTCCTCCTTGCTCTGGAACTTGGCCTCCTTGGCGGCTTTGCGCCGGTGTTGCTTGGCAAGCTTCTCAAGCTCCTTTGGCGCCAATTCGAACGCAAACGCGTCCTGCACAAGCGATGCCGCGTCATCCTATAAGAAAAAGTTAGCAAAAAAAAAAAAAAACGCGTCTCTCGCTTCAAAAACGGCGTCGCACGCTGCGCCACCATTACATATCATATTTTTTTTTTTTTTTTTTTTTTTTTTTTTGCATGTACCTGGTAAGGCTCAAAGATTTCTGTCGATAAAAACGCAAGCAATGGCTCAAATTCGAGGCTGAGAATCGTCGTTTGGCTCTTTTTCAAAAGTGCGAGCGCGACATTGAGCAAGATGGCGCTGCCTTCGATAAAGACCATGTCAAGGACATGGAAGACGAGTGACAGAGGACAGCGGTAGGCAAACAGGGTCAGAAACCAGGAAGTTGCATAGGACGCTTGCGCGACGCCCTGTGCTTCCATGTGTCGATGCACCTCGGGCAGATGTTTGTGTAGCAATTGGTCCAATTGGTATAGCCTTTCGTGCAGTCGCTCCATCTTGGGTGTAAAGTGGCCTCGAAGACCATAGTCGTGCATTAGGTGGATCAGCAAGCAAAACGATGCCTCGTCCGGCATCTAATAATAAAAATGAGATCAGTTTTGCATTTTTCGCCTGCCTCTCGTTTTTTTTTCTTGCTTTTTACGTGTAGCAAAAGACATCCCACAATAAAAAGGAGACCCTGACAATAGCCAAGTTCCGGATCAAAGAGACTGTAAGCCTTGATCACGTTAAAAAGCAATTCTTGGCCGTCGCCGTCACGCTGGCGGAAAAATGTGTGTGCAGGAAAGGTGCGCGCGAGATCGCGGCGGATCATCTTCTCATGTGGGCTCGTGCGCTCGAGCAATTCGCGGTAAATGGCGTCGTAATGGTCGTGTTTCAGCTGCGATTTTGAAAAAAGAAGCCATAGCGTCCCACGCAGCGACGGCGGCATGTCGACGCAGATCTTTTGCCGGCACGCGGCGTCCTGCCGCACAGTGTCAAAGTCGCCAATCACGCGAGACCAGAATTCTATTGCAAAAATGACAGAAAAATCGCGAAAAAATCAGATTTTCTGATCAAAAATGAGTGTTTTGTGGGATGTACCCCAATCATATGCATCCGGATCGAGACTATGCCTGAGCTCTTCCAATGCCTGTTGCTGTTCGTCGGCGTCGTCCTTTTTTTCTGGCTCATCTTGGGTGGTATCTTGATTTTGCGGCTGTTTGGCCTCATGCGATGCAAAGCTAGGCGCACGCTGGCGCATACGATAAAAATCCGACGGTCTGAATGTCGTGGCAATCATGGGCTGCTGCTGGTCAAAGGTCATGGCGCGCGGACGGCCCAATGGCTCAAAGGAAGAGTCGTTGGACGACGCTGTGGACGGCGGTGGCGACGGCGATAATGTCGACATCGATGGATTGGTATAGGCGCGCTTCTGGCGTGGACCCTCTTGAACAGTGTCGACGACGGTGTCGTTGTCGTCCATGCTAGAGCCTGGAAATTTGCCGTTTGTCGTTGTGGGCGTCGTCATAGCTGTTTCCACGTCGTCGTCCATATCGTCGCCGCTAGACCGGCGACTACTGGTGCTTGTGCTACTCGTTGTGCTGACGTCCATAGAAAAAAAAGAGGTGTGAATAAAAGAAAAAAAAGGAAAAAAAGGGCAACAAAAAAAGAATAAAAAAAGGGCAAAGGAGGTATGAGTGGCAACGACGACAACAAAAACAAATAAAAAACAAAAGGAGTGCGAGACTGGTGAAAGAGATTGAGCAATGAAAAAGGGGGGAAAAGGAGGTCTTTTTTTTTTTTTTTTTTTTCTCATCAGATTCTTGGAGGAGCTTGAATTCCCATCCATTTGCATGAATCCAGCCCAAAAAAGTGGCCCATTGCAAACAAGGAGGCCCAGGTTTAATCAAATTTGAGCTTTAATTGCAACCATCACACCCGATGCTCGTCTCTTCCCCCCCCGTCCCATTCTCCTGGCCCTCGCGTCCCCCCTGGTCGCTCCGTGAAAGTGCCAATTTTCCTTGGCAACACTGGTTTTTTTTTAATTTTTGATTTCTACAGGCTTGCGGATGACGATGACATTGTTGCTGTTGTCGTGGGCTCGCCAGTAGGCATGGGACCGTCGCGCTCGTCGTAATAGGTCCATTGTGCGCAGTCTGAACAGTGTTCTTGCTTCAAACACTCGGGTAAAAGGGGGAATTCGTCAGTTTTGTTGAGGATGTTGTCGATGACGTCCTTTATGCGGTGCGATCGCGAGTCGACGCGCCAGCCCTTGTCATTGACCGTGTCCCAGATGCATACTTTGCCGGCATGGCAAGTGGATTCCATGGCAAAGCCGCCGTACCAGCAAATGCTCGCCGGTCCATTGCAAATGCCCATGAAAATCGGGTCGGCCGTGTGCCCAAAATGCCACAATGGCAAGTCGTCCATCCGTGGCAAGTGCAGCCGTCGCGACGCGAGCCGGTCGGACGGAGATTCAAATGCCACCGTCGGCACGCCGTACGTTTGGCCTACAAGGCTCGCAAGCGCGCCTCCAAGCGAGTGGCCCACCAGCCAAATTGTCGAATTGGGGTATTTCTCCGCCACGTCAAGATAAATGGCCTGCGCGTATAAAAAAAATGAGCTGCATTTATACGTAATGACTCGATGATTCGCGCAAATGCCACCCCCATCCACTCAATGACCCGCCTCCTAATCTAGCCCCCCTCCATGGTCTTTCCGTGGGCCTCTCAGCTTACCATGGCATTGTCATAATAGAGCTCCGTATTCTTGATGCTCTTTTCAAGACAATGGGATTCGCAATAATAGGTGTTGCCTTGATAACAGTCGCATACGGGCGTCCATGCACGACTGATGCGTGCGCAGCAACAGGAGAAAAGCATGTTATCCTAAAAGAAAAAAAAAAGACGCAAACAAGTCAGTGATCCGTTGTTTCTCTCCTTTTTTTTTTCCAAAAGAACTTGCATTGAGCTTGTCTTTCTCGCCAGTGGGGCCACCTGTCCATACACCCGCGCTAGTGCCCTTGAAGCTGATCACAAGCAGGGAATCATCATGATTGGCAAACACGTGGCCACGTATTCCGTCTGATTCCCATCCAAAAGAGGTATTCTACATATGAAAATTTGAAAAAAAAGATAAGCAAACAAGGCCCCATGAAAGCGAAAAAAGGAAAGAGCCACTTGCCAATTGCCAAGGTGTGCCAAGATCGTACCAATCCGTGGTATTATCGACGTCGGAATACGCATTGTTCATCATGATGGCCAGCGCAAGCACCGTGTCGTGATTACCGATGTCTGGCACAAGGTCAAATGCAGACTCCATCCATAGATCGTGCCCGTACACGGCCAATGGCTCCCATCGGATGCGCCGCGCCTCGTACGATGCCACTGAAAAGGGAGCACTTTCAAAAAGTCGCTGCTTGGCAAGGGCCGAGGGTCGCCGAAACGACGCAAGCGTCGCGTCCAGCGTGTGCACCTCGGGAGCAAGTGCTGGGTGGATATCTTTGCGCCGAAACAGACCAGGGTGCGCGCTCTGGCTCGTGGCGTGATGGTATACGGTCTTGAGAGATAAGGAAAAAGGCAAAGACGGCGCTCCAGCTGGCGAAACAGCCCCAAAAGGCTGCTGCGCGCGCTGGTGTTGGAAGGGCGGAGGCCGCGCGCCCACTGGGCTATAAACAACAAGCAAAAAACATGATACAACAAAACAAAAGAGCTGGAGCATATGTTGTGTCAGGAAAAAAAAGAAAAAAGAAAAAAAAAGTGAGTAATTCGTATTCTCGGCCCTTTTTCAAGGCAAAAAAGGGCACAAGTGGTCAAGGTCACCTGATCTAGCGGGCTTCGGGCTGATTTCAAAGCCCGACAAAGCAAATGGCAAAGGCTTATTTTCTCGTTTCTTTCTTTTTTGTGTTCTTTTTGACTTTTTTTTTTTATTGCTATGAAACCGGTCGACCGCAAGAAGCAACAGAGGAAGCCTCAGGAGGCTAAACCTCTAGAGAAAAGCACAGGAAAGTTGAAGAAGAAGATCAGAGACACAGAGCGCATGCTCAGCAAGGTAAACATAAAATTTTTGCAAAAAAAAGCGTTTGGATCGTTGACTCCTTGGCCCCGATCGCTTAGGACACGCTTTCTGGCCCGATACGCACCAACATGGAGCGCCAGCTGATTCATTTCAAGTATTTGTACGGCGAATGCGTCATTGATGAGCGCGAAAGAGCCATGCAAAAGCAATATCATGGCATCAAGCACATTGGTAAGGGGCAAACTTGTGCAACTCCCCACGTTTGACCATCCAATTGACACCTCCTCCCCATTTGTCACGTCATTTGTAGAACGCACAAAGCTTAATCGCAAAATGACACAGGTGCGCCGCGAAATCAGCGAAGCCGAGGACGATGCGACGCGCAACAAGGCGAAACAGAAGCTCAAAGAGCTGGGCTTGGATTTGATCTACATTGACGTGAGTTTTCCGACAGAATTGGGCAAGAAAAAACGACATCAATGGGCTCAATGTGGCCCAATTTTTTTGATCTGATTTAGAATTTCCCAAAGACGCTGCCATATGCATCGCTTTACGGCGCTTCCGAGGACGAGAAGCGTGCCAAAAAGAAGGACGGATTGCGCGACGAGATCAGACGCGCGCACGAGAGCAATACCTTGGACGATCTGCAACAAAAATACCGCAAACTCTGGCGCAAGCGCTTAATCAAGGAAAAGACTATTGAAGATGCCCACCCCATCGAGCAACAAGACGACGCCGCGGCGCCCACAGCCTCATTGAAGGACGAGTTTTTCGAATGAACCTAGTTTCAACCTTCTTTTCCTTCTCTTCTTTCTGTTCTCTTCATAATCAGCATATTAAACCTCTCCATTTGCATCCTCTTTATGCCTCTGTTGTTTGTCAGGTCATCATTCATTGCATTGATTTATGGTCTCGGTGGATTTGTCATGCAAAAACGTGTCACGTCCCTGAAAAACGCGGGATCATGCAAAGGGACGCCATTAATAATATGTCGGATCAACTTTTTTCATCCCGTGTTCTTGCTGTCGGCAAATCAAAAGACGCTGAGGTGACACAATGCAAAAAGTGACAGCGCTTTCGTCCACCAAATTATTCAGCAGCCGTTCGGCGTGTATAAAAAGGCCATTTTCTTCGCTTCTTTCTGATTCTTTTTTTTTTTTTTTCGCAACACAAAATCAACCTTTGATCCTCTCTCTCTATCAATTCATCATGAAAGTCGAATCTGCTGCTCGTAATGACAAGATCAAGCCTGGCACCCCCGAGGAAAATGCCAAGAAGACCCTGCTCTTCTCGCCCATCACCACAAAGGTAAAAAAAAAAAAAAAAAAAAATCAATCCCATGCACAATTGGGTCATTGACACTTGGATCTTTCCATTTTTTTTTTTTTTTTTTTGACAGAGTGTGACGGCGCACAATCGCATCGTGGTGGCGCCCATGTGCCAATACAGCTCGGAGGATGGCGCGCTGAACAATTACCATGTGGCTCACTATGGCTCAATGGCGCTCAAGGGTCCTGGCATCATCTTTATCGAGGCGACGGGTGTCGAGGCGCGTGGCCGTATCTCGCCTGAAGACTCTGGCTTGTGGGACGAGAAGCAGGTGGCACCTTTGGCGACGGTTGTGCAAATGATTGCATCGCAAGGCACCATCCCTGGCATCCAACTTGCTCACGCCGGCCGCAAGGCCAGCATGGGCAGCCCCTTCAAGGGCTATCAATTGGTGCCCCCAGAACAAGGTGGCTGGCCCGATGACGTCGTCGGCCCCTCGGATGTGCCTTTTGATGAGAAACACGGCAAGGTCCGTGCCCTCACCGTCAGTGAGCTCCAGGACATCAAGCAAGCCTGGGTTGACGCAGCTTTGCGCGCTCTCCGCGCCGGTGTTGAAGCCGTGCAAATCCACGGTGCTCATGGGTAAAAAAAGAAAAAATGAAGAAAAAATGACAAATTGCGCGATTGTGTCACCAAAAGGACAATTGTGTCTCACCGTTCCCACCCTCCCTTTTTTTTTGACACGTCCAGCTACCTGTTGCACAACTTCTTGTCCGGCAATTCCAACTTCCGCACGGATCAATATGGTGGCTCGCTCGAGAACCGCATGCGCTACCCTCTAGAAGTCATCAAGGCGGTGCGCGACGTGTGGCCCCAAGACAAGCCCTTCTGGGTCCGCATCTCCGCCAGCGACGTCAAGACTGGCGAGGTCATGGGCGAGGACCCTAATGGATGGGACATTTATCAAGCCATTGAATTTAGCAAGGAGCTCAAGAAGATTGGCGTCGACGTCATTGACTGCTCTTCTGGTGGCAATTTGCCGGGCATTCGCGTAAGCATCAGGAAAAAAAAAAGAGCGAGATAGCGTTTGAAAATGCAAAGCAACGCGCTAAACACACAGTTTTTTCTTATTTTATAGTATCCTGCCAAGCCATTGTGGCAAGTGCCCTATGCCGAGGCTATCAAAAAGGAAGCCGGCATCCCGACGGGCGCTGTTGGTCTCATCACCAAGGGTGTCGAAGGCGAGGCCATCCTGCAACAGGGCCAAGCCGACTTTGTGTGCGTGGCGCGCGAGTTTTTGCGCGACACCGGCTTTGTCTTGACCGCCGCCCACGACCTCGGTGTCTCTGTCAAGTGGCCCAACCAATACGAGCGCTCAAACAATGAGCGCTATATTCCAAAGGCCAAGCATTAAGCCCATTTCATTCAAACTTGTACATCATTCAATTTAACACAATAAAATACACTCACTTTTGCATTGATTTTCAACAAGATTCGGGCGCCTGTCAAGGCCGAATGGCTGCATTGAAAGGCGGGGTTTAAATAAAGTGGCTTTGTGACTGCAAGGCGCGGAGAGGGGGTGGAGGGAAAAAGGACAATAAAGCAGCAAATCCAGGTGCCCTTTTGTATTTTTCTTTTTCTTTGTCTTTTTCTTTTTTTTGATTCGCCCGTTATGAAGAAGCCCGTGTTTTCGCTGACGCGCAAGCTGCCACGCATGTCGTGGAACAAGTACAACTTATACAACATTGCCAGCAAGGAGATGCCCAATATGAACAACAAGACGCTTTTCCAGCAAAAGTGGGTGGCCAAGCGTGAGACTCGTGCTTACCATGGCGACGAGCTCACCGAGAAGCAGTTCAAGAAGCGTTTCTTCAACCCCAAATTGCCCACCGTCAATGCCGCGTCGCAGACCGTGCCTCACCCGCCCGTCTCTGTCCTCACGTTTGCCGAGCTCGAACGCCGCCTTGATTTTGTCGTCTTCCGCGCCAACTTTTGCTCGTCCATCTACGCCGCCCGCCAGCTCATCGTGCACGGCAAGGTCAACGTCAATGGCAAAAAGGTACAATTCTACTGAAAATCCCATCAATTGGGGCCCTCGCGTACTCATATTTTCGTTTTTGCTTTTCCTAGCTGACGTATCCCTCTCACAAGCTGCGCGACATGGACAAAATCTCGGTCGATCCTCATGCGATCCAGATGCTAAAGGGCGAAAAAGGCTCGGAGCTGTCGTTTGAGCTCAAGCCCTTTGCGCAACCCTTTTTGTTTGTCCCTGAATACCTCGAAGTCAACTACAATGCGTGCGAAGCCATCCTATTAAGGTCGCCCGTCTCGCGTCCTGGCCGATCCGAAATCCCCTCGCCCTACCCCCCAGAAATCCATTCGCTCGCATACGAGTATTACGCTAGAAACAAGTAAAAATACACCATCAGCACCCTCGTTCGCCTCCCCCTCCCATCCCACATTGTACAAGCATTTCCTCCCTGTCAAATAAAAGATCCATGCAAATAGACCCTTCTTTTTATCCAATGCTCATGCAAATGGCTTTTTTTTTTATCCAAATTCGATTCAATTACTCTATGTAGTGATGAATTCCACCCAAGGGGCAAGGTCCTCGTCCGTGCCAATGAGCATGGTGTCCAGGTGTCGGCGACCCTTGGCGGTGGCAAGCGTGATTTGTGCGTTTTTGTGCCCTTTTTCGATTTTTTCCTTGAGCCATGCGGCGTCGTCCTGCAGCACCTCATGCTCGCCTGTCTGGAAGAGGATGCGCCGAGGCAGACGCGTCAGGTCGGCCTTTGCGTGCAGAAACATGAATGGCTCCTCGTCGGCGTCCTCATACCCGTCTTCATTTTGCAATCCCGGGGCATACGCGCGTTCCATGGCCTCAATGCCCTTGTCCGATAGCCTGTCCTCGGCAATGTGTTCTTGCCAGCCCTTGCCACCGGGATCAAGACCCAAATACGGCGACGACAGCACGACACTGCGCGCATCGCGTCCAAGTTCGCGTTGATAAAGGGTATCGAGCACAAGTGCAGCCCCCGAGCTGTCGCCGCCCCACACAATCTTGGATGGCGCAACATCAAGCGCATTTGTAAGCCATTCATGCACCTTGACCAAATCGTTCATGGGTGCGGGAAACGCAGCGAGACCTAAAAAAAAGCAATCAAAACAATAAAATGACAATGCAATAGTCAGATCAGTCCATCCGGTCATGGAATTGACGCGCTCCTAGAGATTCTCTTACTGTATTTGGCCACGAGAATCGTGCACGTCATCTTCTTTTTGGCAAGCAATTCAATCAGGCGCACAAAAGTCGCCTGATAAAGCTGCCCTAGATGGCATCGGAAGCCGCCTCCTGCACAATTAGAAAAAAAAATGACTGATTTGAGATTCTGCGCCCCATCGGTCCCCACTCCATGCTCTCAATTGCTCGTATTTTGCTTACCCTGGACCCAAATAATGACAGCGTCGCTTTTGTTCAGGCGATTTATAAGCGCCTCCTCGCTGTCGTGCTTTATGTCGCGCCCGATCCAAGTGCCATGGTCGTTATTCAGCAGCCACGAGCTGTCGACGCGACCAAAAAAGAATGAAAGCACCCACGCGCACAACCGAACATACCACGCGCGCGAGCTCGTGAATATATGCAGCAATAGGACCTCAACGAGCCAATCGCGGTAACTCATGAGACGAGAAAATGAGTAAGAGACGAAAAAGAGAGAAAGCGGAATCCCATTTCGACGCACGAACCCCTTTTTAAATGGCTTCAGGCTGCTCAAACCCCGAACAACGCCAATTTTTTTTGTTGTACCTGTCGAAACCCAATATTGAGCGACCACAATGATTCATTTATGCATTTGTTCTGCTTGTCTCGATGAAAAACATCATAAAAATACAACATCGACTAGATGGTTGGCGAGAAATTTCGCAAATTAAGCCAAAAACAGACGAGTTCGTAAAAAATCGAACAAATTGACGCCTTGCATGGGCAACGGTCGGAATCTGCATATTGAGGCGTGCACAAGCATCAATTTGCCTTTGATTTCAAATGCGATGTAAAAGAAGGTTTGACGCAAAGGACGCGAAATACAGATTAAATGGTGTTTTTGGGCCACTCTCGCGCCTCTGTCCGAACCTGACGTTGCTTTCTATGTGTTTTCGTCACTTTGCGCCCACTGACAGGGATCTCAATGCGCCGGTTGGGCAGCACGCCCAACATTTCGCGCACGCAATCGCCTTTTTGCCAGAATAAAAAGGGATCAATTGAGTTTGGATGCCATATTAAATGCGCTTATAGAACTGTTAAATTCACATGAACACGCCAGAGATGGAGGGTGTGCGCAAGTGATCGCTTTTCACCTGGAGACACCCATTGGACACGGCACACAGCTATCACGGGCGTCATCCTCGGAAAATGGCAGCGACAACGCGTATGCGCGGCACCAAGCGTGTCTCATCAAGCACAAACGTGATGTCTCATCAAAGACAAACGTTCAGACTAGCGGGTAAATGCGGATTTTCCATGTTGGCCAATTTTGACGACCGAGCAATTCAAGCAAAAAAAAAAAAAAAAAAAAAAAAAAAAGAGACAATTTGTGAAAAATACAGCGAAGATCATACAGTGCACGTTCTAGGCTAAAGAAAAAACGGCGTACTAGTCTTTGTTGCTCCACTGCACCCCTCAGTGCACCATCGTCAATGATGCATGCCGATCGCATTTGCAAAAATAAAGGCTGCGTGGCTATATTTGTCGCATTTGCACCGCTGCGCCCCGGTATTTATTGCTTTGCCACGCGCACCCTGATTTTAAAGTCACATCTTTTATATTTCATTCTTTCCCTTTTCTTTTTTTTTTTTTTTTTTGCCTTTTTTTTGTGAATTATTTTGTCTCGATGGATGCGTATCGCCAGAGCTCACTTGAGCGTGTTAGCTTACCTGCTGAGATCGTTATTGCCATTCTGAAGTTTCTGCCGCGCAAAAACTTGATTCAATTGCGAGGCACCATTTGCCGAGTTTGGTGCGATTTCATCACACCCATTGTCTTTGACACGCTCTACTTGCGCGATCTCCGTGACCCGCAAAACGGAGCACACCGGGCGTCTACAGAAGAGGAACACCAAGCCTTTGCTCGGCGAAATGAACTCAAGACCCAGACTGAGTTCCGGGAGACATGGCTCTCGTCGGATTCGGCCACGGCGATGGGCGAGGGCGCCAACATAAGGCACTGCGTGCGCACCGTCTTGATCAGTGGTTCTTATTTGCAAGTCAGCGACGTGGAATCGCTGCTTCGGCAATGCCCAAACGTGAATTCCATGGTGATTCATGTCAGCTTTCTGTCGACGGTGAATTGGCGTCTTTACGCTGACGGCAGCGCTCACGCCCCGGCCTCGGAAGTGCCTCTGACACATCATCTGTACCAGTATGCATTGGACGACCGCTTGACAGACGCCATTGCGCCAATGTTTGCTGCAGCACCAAAACTTGATCGTCTAAAGGTCCCTGGCGCCATTCATGCCCCGCTTTTGCTAACGCATCTGCCTTTGCTGCGCCATCTCGATTTGCACGCTGTACTTGCCAGAGTAGACAGCAGGCAGTTTATGATGGACACTGGTTTGGATCAGATTGACGTCATCCAGCGCCTCTGTCCCAATCTAGAATCGGTCAAAGTAGGCGGTTTCGACATTAGCAAGTACTTGACTCCAAATTTTTGCCAAACTTGGCATAGCCCTGGCCATGATCCAAGCTGCATTGCATGCCGCAATCCCTGGCCCTCGGTGACATGCCTGCAGCTTTCCATTAGCCGACAAACGAACTCGGCGGATGAGGTCCCAGCACTCATGGCGTACATTTGCGTCAAGTTTCCTAATTTGACTCATTTGGACTTACGAGTCATTGGCTCGGGGCCGCCGTCAAACGCCGCGCCAACCAATTCATGGCGCACCATGCTCGACATGTCCATCGCATACCTGCCAAAGCTGGTGTCATGTACATTCCATCTCGTGAATCCAAAAGCCATTGCCGCGCTGTATCATTTCACCGTAGCGCAACACGCGTCACGCTCGACCCTGGAGTCTCTCAAGATTTTCTACAATCAATCAGACGGCAGAATCAACCTTTTGGACTTGCTGTCGACGTTCCGCTCGCTGCAGAGTTTGCACTTACACTGCTACGAGCTCGTGGGCCAACATCGACGCGCTCGAGGTGGCAATGCCCCGGTGCTGGACCCCGCCGACTTGCCCGAGCCCCCCATGCCGTACCACCCTCTGCGATCCCTGTGCCTCACATCGTCCGTGCCGCTGCCCGTCTTAATAGCCGTATCCAAAATGTGCCGTGATTTGACGTCCGCGTTGCTGATGGCCGGATACGTCGTCCATCCACTCCCATCCAGCATGGCTGCAGCCCTGCATGTAGAGCCATTGCTGGAATTTGGCCAGAAAAATCCCGTGTATTGGCTTACACTTCCTTACTCGACACGTTTGAAGAAATTGGTCATCAACTGCGGCAAAGCCAATGCCATTTTTGCCAGTACGACACCCAGAATGATCGAAGACGGCAATGGCAAGCAAGCTGAGGATGCCGCGCTAGACGACACGACGGATCAAGACACCAGCACCGGCGCGTGCGGCGCATGGCTGGTTCAACGTCAAGGCAAGTTACGTAAGATCAAGAACGTTCAATCGCTTGGACCCTATGCAACTTGGCTCGTAGACAATCTCACTTTTCGTTCGGGCCAAAAAAAGCGCCAGGAGGACGCCGGCGTCACGTCAAGCACCATTTCAGCGCTCAATGCCGCTCGTCGCACTGGAATCATCGCCATTCTTTTGCCGTCGCAGCCACGTATCCGTCTGTTACAAGATAATTGCTCGGTGACATACTATGCAATCCCGGGCGAAATATATAAAATGTTCACATTGTGGTAGCATGATTAGTCAATTGCTGCATACCGGTGTTGTGACACCGGAGTGTTTTGCTCTCTTTTGTCATTTGTTGCCCCTTTTTCCCATGCACATTCTCCTTTTTTGCTCCATTCTTGCTATTTAATGCGCTTCTGTCTCTGTTTTTGCTCTTTTGTTCTCTCTCTTTGCTGTTTGGCTTGCAATGACCTAAATAACCGCGTTTGCCGCGTCGCATCTTTGGTACAACACGTTGGGCTGGCCACGTAGGAAGTATCTCAGCCACAACACCGGTACAATAAGGCTTTTTATTATTTTTTCATTTTTTTTTTTTTTTTTTTTTTTTTTTTTTTTTTTTTTTTTTTTTACGTGACATCGGCCCTTGAAGAGCAGAGAGAAGCGTTTCAATGGCCATTAGGGCATTTTGACCTTGGACTTCTCGTAAATGGCTTTAAAATCAAGTATAAATTAGGTTGCTGGCAAGAAAATGGCCGTTTTGCCACAAATTCACAATTTCAGCACGGGCGCGTCAAGTTATTCTTCAATCAGACTGAAATTTGCACGCGCGCGAGCTCGTGAAAATATGTGGCAATAGGACCTCAACGAGCCAATCGCGGTAACTCATGAGACAAAAAATAGGAAAGACGAAAAAGAGAGAAAAGAGCGGAATCCCATTTCAACGCATAACCCCTTTTAAATGCCCTGAAACCTCGAGCAAAGCCAATTTTTTTTGCTTTACCTGTCAAAAACCAGTATTGAATGACCACAATGGATTTCATTCATGCATTAGTTTGTTGGTCTCGATGAAAAACATCATAAATACAACATTGATTAGACGGTTGGCGAGAAATTACGCAAAAACAGTCAATCAGCCGAGTTCGTAAAAAAAAAAATCGAACAAATCAACAACCGGCATGGCCAACGATTGGAGTCTGCGGATTGAGGCGTGCACAAGCATCATTTTGCCTTTGATTTCAAATGTGTGTCAAAGAAGGTTTGACGCAAAAGACGCGAGATAGCAAGTTACAGTAAACCGTGTTTTTGGCCACTGTCGCGCTTTTGCCCGAACCTGACTTCGCTCTCTATGTGTTTTCATCTCTGCGCGCCACCTGACAGGGATGTCAGTGCGTCGACGGGGGCAGCTTGCCCAGCATTTTGCGCACGCAATTCTTTCCCTGCCAGAAAAAAGGGTTAATTGGGTTTGGATGCCGTGTTAGATGCGATTATGGCACTGTGAAACTCACATGAACGCGCCAGAGATAGGGGTGCGCGCAAGTGGTCGCTTTTTACCTGGAGACACCCTTTGGACGCAACATGCAGCTCTCATGTGCGGCATCCACGAAAATTGACAGCGAAAATACGTCTGCGCAGCACCGAGCGTGTCCCATCAAGTACAAACGATCCAAATTCAAACTAGCGCGTAAACGCGAATTCACCACAAGTGATGACCAATTTGACGATCGAGCAATTCAAGCAAAAAAAAAAAAAAAAAAAAAAAAAAAAAAAAAACGGCAATTTGTCAAAAAAAAAGAAACAACGAAAATCATACAATACGCGTTTATGCCGATGGAAAACGGCGTGATAGTCGTTGTTGTTCCACTGCGCCCATCAGCGCGTCATCATCAGCGAGGCATGCGGCTCGCATTTGTAAAAAAATAATGGCTGTGTGGGTATTTTTATCGCAATTGCCCAGCTGCGCCCCGGTGTTTGCTTCCGATATTGCTTTGCCACGCGCACCGCGCTGTGTGACCCTGATTCTAGAATTGGCCATGGCTATATTTCATTCTTTTCTTTTCTTTTTCTTTTTTTTTTTTTTTTTGTGAATCATTTTCTCTCATTGTACCTCGATGGATGCCTATCGCCAGAGCTCGCTTGAGCGTGTCAGCTTGCCTGCTGAGATCGTCATTTTCATTCTAAAGTTGGTGCCGCGCAAACACTTGCTTCAATTGCGAGGCTCCATTAGCCGAGGTTGGCGAGATTTCATCACTCCCATTGTCTTTGAGACGCTTCACTTGCGCAATCTCAGTGACCCGCAAAACAGAGGATATCAGGCGTCTACAGAAGAGGATTACAAAGCCATTGATCGGCGAAATGAACTCAAAACCCAGACCGACTTCCGCGAGACGTGGCTTTCGTCCATGGCCGACGCCGCTACCACAAGGCACTGCGTGCGCACCGTCGTGATCGGTGGCTTTTATTTGCATGTCAGCGACGTGACATCACTGCTTCGGCGGTGCCCCAACGTGAATTCCATGGTGATTGACGTCAGCTTTCTGTCGACGGTGAATTGGCGTTATGACTCTGACGACCGCACTCACACCATGATTGCCGACGTGCCCCTGAGTGATCATCTGTACCAGCAGACATTGAACGACCGCTTGACAGACGCCATTGCGCCAATGTTTGCTGCGACACCAAAACTCGATCGTCTAAAGGTGCAAGGCGCTATTCAAGCTGCACTCTTGTTATCGCACCTGCCTTTTCTGCGCCATCTCGATTTGGACAGTCTAGTTGCCAGACACGACACCTCGCGGTTTGTCTTTTACACTGGTTTGGATCAGATCGATGTCATCCAGCACCACTCTCCAAATCTAGAATCGCTCAAAGTGGGCGGGATCGACATCAGCAAGCACTTGACGGCAAAATTTTGCCAAGTTTGGCATCGCCCTGGCCATGATCCAAGCTGCATTGCGTGTGGCAATCCCTGGCCCTCGGTGACATGCCTGCGACTCGCCATTAGCCGACAAACGATCCCGACAGATGAGATCCCGGCACTCATGGCCTATATTTGCGTCAAGTTTCCCAATTTGACCCACTTGGACATAGCAACCTCTGGCTCTGTGTATCCGCCGCTGCCAAGCGCCGCGCCCATTAATACATCCGCCGATTCATGGCGCACCATGCTCGACACGTCCATTGCGTATCTGCCAAATCTGGTGTCATGCACATTCAACGTGAATCCTTTGGCCATTACCGCGCTTCATCATTTCACCGTGGCGCAACACGCGTCACGCTCAACCCTGACGTCTCTCAAGATTATCTGCAATTATTTGGACGGCATCAACATGTTGGACTTGCTTTCAATGTTCCACTCGCTGCGCAGTTTGCACATACACAGCATCGAGCGCTTGGACCAACGCGCTCGAGGTGACATTGCCCCCGTGCTGGAATCCGTCGACTTGCCCGAGCCCCCCATACCGTATCACCCTCTGCGCTTTCTGTGCCTCACGGTGTCTGTGCCACTACGCGTCCTGATCACCATATCCAAAATGTGCCCTGATTTGACATCCGCATCGCTCACAGCCGGCTTTGTCGTCCATCCACTCCCATCCATCACGGCTGCGGGCCTGCCTGTAGAGCAATTGGTGGAATTTGGCCAGAAAAATCGTGTGTATTGGCTTGCACTTCCTTACTCAACGCGTTTGAAGCAATTGGTCATCAAGTCTGGCAAGGCCAATGCCATTTTTGCTTGTACGACACCCAGAATGGTCGAAGAAGGCAACGATGAGCAAGCTGAAAACGCCGCGCTGGACGACGCAGCAGATCAAGACCCCAGCACCACCGGCTCGTGCAGAGCATGGCTGGTTCAACGTCAAGGCAGTTCAAGCAAGGTCAAGAACGTTCAATCGCTTAAATCCCATGCGGCATGGTTCCTCGACAATCTCACGTTTCGCACGGGCCAAAAAAAGCGCCAGCAGGACGCCGGCGTCACGTCAAACACCATTTCCGCGCTCAACTCCGCTCGTCGCACAGGAATCGTTGCAATTCTTTTGCCGTCGCAGCCATGTATCCGTCTGTTACAAGATGGCTCGCTGGAGTACAGAGTCTCGGACCAAATGAATAAAAAATTCACATTGTGGTAGCAACTTTTCGTCAAGTGCTACATGCAAAATGCTTTTTTTTTTTTTTTACATTAATCGACCCCTAGTACTGTAGAGAGCAGAGCGCAATGTTTCAATGGTCATTAGGGCATTTCGACATTGGGTTTCTCGTAAATGACATTTAAAACAAAACATAAATTAAGCCGTTGGCAAGAAAATTGACGTTCTGCCACAAATTCACAATTTCAGCACGGGCGCGTCAAGTTATTCTTCAATCAGACTGAAATTTGCACGCGCGCGAGCTCGTGAAAATATGTGGCAATAGGACCTCAACGAGCCAATCGCGGTAACTCATGAGACAAAAAATGGGAAAGACGAAAAGGAGAGAAAAGAGCGGAATCCCATTTCGACGCATGACCCCTTTTAAATGCCCTCAAACCTCGAGCAAAAGCCAATTTTTTTGTTTTACCTGTCAAATACCAGTATTGAATGACCACAATGGGTTTCATTCATGCATTAGTTTGTTGGTCTCGATGAAAAACATCATAAATACAACATTGATTAGACGGTTGGCGAGAAATTACGCAAAAACAGTCAATCAGCCGAGTTCGTAAAAAAAAAAATCGAACAAATCAACAACCGGCATGGCCAACGATTGGAGTCTGCGGATTGAGGCGTGCACAAGCATCATTTTGCCTTTGATTTCAAATGTGTGTCAAAGAAGGTTTGACGCAAAAGACGCGAGATAGCAAGTTACAGTAAACCGTGTTTTTGGCCACTGTCGCGCTTTTGCCCGAACCTGACTTCGCTCTCTATGTGTTTTCATCTCTGCGCGCCACCTGACAGGGATGTCAGTGCGTCGACGGGGGCAGCTTGCCCAGCATTTTGCGCACGCAATTCTTTCCCTGCCAGAAAAAAGGGTTAATTGGGTTTGGATGCCGTGTTAGATGCGATTATGGAACTGTGAAACTCACATGAACGCGCCAGAGATAGGGGTGCGCGCAAGTGGTCGCTTTTTACCTGGAGACACCATTTGGACGCAGCATGCATCTCTCACGTGCGTCATCCACGAAAATTGACAGCGAAAATACGTCTGCGCAGCACCGAGCGTGTCCCATCAAGTACAAACGATCCAAATTCAAACTAGTGCGTAAACGCGAATTCGCCACAAGTGATGACCAATTTGATGATCGAGCAATTCAAGCAAAAAAAAAAAAAAAAAAAAAAAAAAAAAAAAAAAAAAAAAAAAAAAAAAAAAACGGCAATTTGTCAAAAAAAAAGAAACAACGAAAATCATACAATACGCGTTTATGCCGATGGAAAACGGCGTGATAGTCGTTGTTGTTCCACTGCGCCCATCAGCGCGTCATCATCAGCGAGGCATGCGGCTCGCATTTGTAAAAAATAGTGGCTGTGTGGGTATTTTTATCGCAATTGCCCAGCTGCGCCCCGGTGTTTGCTTCCGATATTGCTTTGCCACGCACACCGCGCTGTGTGACCCTGATTCAAGAATTGGCCATGGCTTTATTTCATTCTTTTTTTTTTTTTTTTGTGAATCATTTTCTCTCATTGTACCTCGATGGATGCCTATCGCCAGAGCTCGCTTGAGCGTGTAAGTTTGTCTGATGAGATCGTCATTTCCATCCTAAAGTTGGTACCGCACAAAAACTTGATTCAATTGCGAGGTACCATTAGCCGAGGTTGGCGCGATTTCATCACTCCCATTGTCTTTGAGACGCTTCACTTGCGCAATCTCATTGACCCGCAAAACAGAGGATATCAGGCGTCTACAATAGAGGAATACCAAGACATTGATCGGCGAAATGAACTCAAAACGCTGACCGACTTCCGCGAGACGTGGCTTTCGTCCATGGCCGACGCCGCTACCACAAGGCAATGCGTGCGCACCGTCGTGATCGGTGGCTTTTATTTGCATGTCAGCGATGTGACATCACTGCTTCGGCGGTGCCCCAACGTAAATTCCATGATGATCGACGTCAGCTTTCTGTCGACGGTGAATTGGCGTTTTGGCTCTGACGACCGCGCTCACACCAAGATTGCCGACGTATCCATGAGAGGTAATCTGTACCAGCAGACATTGAACGACCGCTTGACAGAGGCCATTGCGCCAATGCTTGCAGCGACACCAAAACTCGATCGTCTAAAGGTGCAAGGCGCTATTCAAGCTGCACTCTTGTTATCGCACCTGCCTTTTCTGCGCCATCTCGATTTGGACCATCTAGTTGCCAGACACGACACCTCGCGGTTTGTCTCTTACTCTGGTTTGGATCAGATCGACGTCATCCAGCGCCACTCTCCCAATCTAGAATCGCTCAAAGTGGGCAGGTTCGACATCAGCAAGCATTTGACGCCAAAATTTTGCCAAGTTTGGCATAGCCCTGGCCATGATCCAAGCTGCATTGCGTGTGGCAATCCCTGGCCCTCGGTGACATGCCTGCAACTCATCATTAGCTATCAATCGATCCCGAGAGATGAGATCCCAGCACTCATGGCGTACATTTGCGTCAAGTTTCCCAATTTGACCCACTTGGACATAGCAGCCGCTGGCATAGTGAATTCGCCGCCGTCAAGCGCCGCCCCCATCAATGCACCCGCCGATTCATGGCGCACCATGCTCGACACGTCCATTGCGTATCTGTCAAATCTGGTGTCATGCACATTCTGCAACGTGTTTCCTACGACCATTACCGCGCTTCATCATTTCACCGTGGCGCAACTCGCGTCACGTTCAACCCTGACGTCTCTCAAGATTATCCGTGAGTATTTGGATGATGGCATCAACATTTTGGACTTTCTTTCAACGTTCCGCTCGCTGCGCAGTTTGCACATACACATCATCAAGCTGGACCAACGCGCTCGAGGTGACATTGCCCCCGTGCTGGAACCCGTCGACTTGCCCGAGCCCCCCATGCCGTATCACCCTCTACGCTTCCTGTGCCTCACGGTGTCTGTGCCGCTACGCGTCCTGATCACCATATCCAAAATGTGCCCTGATTTGACATCCGCATCGCTCACAACCGGCTTTGTCGTTCATCCACTCCCATCCATCACGGCTGCGGGCCTGCCTGTAGAGCAATTGGTGGAATTTGGCCAGAAAAATAGCGTGTTTTGGCTTGCACTTCCTTACTCGACGCGTTTGAAGCAATTGGTCATCAAGTCTGGCAAGGCCAATGCCATTTTTGCTTGTACGACACCCAGAATGGTCGAAGAAGGCAACGATGAGCAAGCTGAAAACGCCGCGCTAGACGACGCAGCAGATCAAGACCCCAGCACCACCGGCACGTGCAGAGCATGGCTGGTTCAACGTCAAGGCAGTTCAAGCAAGGTCAAGAACGTTCAATCGCTTAAACCACATGCGGCATGGTTCCTCGACAATCTCACTTTTCGCACGGGCCAAAAAAAGCGCCAGCAGGACGCCGGCGTCACGTCAAACACCATTTCAGCGCTCAACGCCGCTCGTCGCACCGGAATCATTGCAATTCTTTTGCCGTCGCAGCCATGTATCCGTCTGTTACAAGATGGCTCGCAGGGGTACAGAGTCTCGGACCAAATGAATAAAAAATTCACATTGTGGTAGCAACTTTTCGTCAAGTGCTACATGCAAAATGCTTTTTTTTTTTTTTTTTACATTAGTCGACACTTAGTAGAGAGCAGAGCGCAATGTTTCAATGGCCATTAGGGCATTTCTATCTTGGGTTTCTCGTAAATGACTTTTAAAACATGCAAAATAAAAGTAAAGCCGCTGGCAAGAAAACTGACATTTTGCCACAAACTCACAATTTCAGCCCGACCACACTAAATTGTCATTCGATCAACTGAAACTCGCGCGAGTAGAACGAGACGCGTGCGGAGGTCATTTTACCTTAGCCTGGCAAAGCCGATGCGTATCATAACCTTTGTACACTTGCGACGCCAGATTTATAATTTTATGATAATCCCTATTTTCTGGGCAACGAACAAAGCTACCCGCGGCAAGTTTGCAGTAACAATAGAAAGTAACATCTACATGCATTTTTTAACATTCCTCTTTTTAGAAACAAAATAAAAACCAAAGATCACTTTGGTCGTTGTCAAGACATGCACAAATTTCACGACTTTTCACAAATACAATATTGACTCCGTCACAAACCGTCGTTGGATCGATGCCGAAATCAGCCATTACCCATTAGGTAATTTTGGCACGTCGATTCATAAAGAAGAAACGATAAAAACCAGCGGATATACTGTAATTAGGCTGTTGTTGACGATTTTTAAAATTTTTGACATTTTTTTATGCGTGATTTTCACCAATCTAGTCTTAAAGACCACTAAACATGGATAGATTGTCTCTCTAACTTACTGTACACATTAGTACGTTATTTCAGGGCGTTATTTTTCTACAAACTCTTACTGTAAAGACCAGAGGTCGGCTTGGTCGTTATGCAGATGAATCCAAAATGTCGTTATTTTCACAAATTTAGCATGGAGTCTCGAAATACTGTATCTTGTGGCTCGCGGTGAAAATAGCAAAGGTCGAAAGAGACACACTCCGGTGTCATTTCTGGTATTCTGGATTGTTTGCTCGCCCGATGGACGAAATTTGCACGCTTTCAAAAGTCGATCAAACATGGAATTAATTTTCAGGCTCCCTTTTCTCGACAACTGGAAAAACAACGCAAAGTGCTTTAAGGTGTCGAATGCAACCGCTGAATCTCCTTCGAATGAAGTACTGTAAGTTTCACCTGCACGACCTTATCAAAACTGACAGAGAAAACAGCATTTTTCGACAATTTCTTAAGTTGCGATTTGCTCAATAACGGTCTAATAAATCTGTGATTTTTATTTCAGTTTTACTAACAAATACGTAGGGGGCAAGTCATCTAATGGGATGACTTGCAGCGCGCTAGCTTGGGTTTGAACTTTTTGCATCTGCCATTTCATCACCAGCCTGCAGGCTGCAGTCCACTCAGAGCACAAAATGCGCAAAAAAAAATAAAAAATCCATGCAATCCAGACGTAACTTAATTTGGAAGTCTCAGCCCTTAAATTTCTGCAAACAAATTCGCACCAAAGTAGGCAGCTTTCTCAGTCGATCGCCGTTCATGCGTCACTCTGGGGGCATTTTTCTCATCTTGAGGCGATCTGCCATTTTGTTTGCCAATGGCAAATGGTCGGAGTTACCTGTTTGGGATGCATTGATCACTTGGAGTTCGAAATTGACCGTTTTTGGGATTTAAATGTGTGACCCCTGAATTTTTATAACGTGGTCGTAACGCTTTGGGAGTATAAGCTTTTTTGTTGCAAATTTTGCGCTGAATGCGATGCAGCCATTTTTGAACGGGTTCGGCAAAGTAGATGGCAAGCAAATGGTAAAACAGGACAAATTTGGCGCGTTTGGAATTTGTGAGGTCAAAAAAATCGGGAGGACCCATCCCGTGCACAGGCCATTTTTCATCCCGAGGCGCGTTTTTTGTTGGCGGGCAGGTAGGCTGTAAAAAAATTTCTGGAGGCACAGTGTCAAGATTTGCCGGAACAGCTCCAGAGGGAGGGCCATGATACCGGACGCGTTTGCACGAGAAACTGACATGATATACTGTACAAGCGCAAAGTATGAAAAACAAAAAGCACGGTAGCCCAAAAAAAGGGGCATCCAGGTAAAATGGCGGCCATTGAAATACTGAAACTTTATTCACGCGATGGCACCGTAGACAGGTGATGAGCGGTGTGAAATGAGCGTCGTTTCCTCAGGGGCAATGGGTCTATACAAGATGCAATGCTGTCCGAGAAATATCAAATCGTAGAAAATGGCTGTGACGCCCAGACCTCTGTGGCAAAAAAAAAAAAAAACAACATATTAGACGACGTCACATGGACAAAAATTGAGCGCTGCACTTACAGTTTGACAATGTCGCCCTCGACGCCGGTCCAATCGCGCTCGATGTATGCGTCGAGCACGAGCTGTACCACGGAGAACACGCCACCAAGCATGTCCTATTAAGAAAAATGGCATGAAAAATGTGAGCAGACGCGTCAAAACAAGCGTGTCATCGCGTGGCGTTGGTCCTTACGAGCAAGATCAGATGCACACTCCAGCCCAGTGTGGATTTGCGCCTGTAATTGAGCCAGACCTATGCAAAAATAAAGTTCAAAGATCATTTAAAAGGGGATAAATTGGCGATGAGCGCGTGTCAGCTCGTTTCCATTGATTCTGTGACCTGCGACGGACCTGAGGCATGTATTTGATGATGTCGGCTGCCAATTTGACGCCACTCAGATAGTAGATGAAGTGGATCCACTCGCTGTTGCCATAATGAACAGACATGGCGACCAGGATGGCGCCGATGATGGCCAGCCATGTCACAAAGGCGGCGGATGTGGACAGATGCTTGGCACATCCCTTGTATAAATAGGTCTGCGCAACGAGCACAAGTGACATCACGAGACCATGAAAGGCAAACATGACATCATTGAAACGCACCAAATTCCCGGATCCGTGGCGCTCCATGTATTCGTGTCGAATCTCCTCGTTCATGTAAAACGTCAATGTGAAGATCTTGACACCAAGATGAAACAGGTAAAAAGTAAAGCAATTGAGCTCTTTGTGTGCTGTTTCCAATTTTTTTCTCATTTTACCGAATAGCACATGAAACCTAATACGTGAAAGGACAGGTAATCTATGGACAAGCCTCGCACACTCCAAAAAAGAACAAAAATGAGCTGCTTTGCCCACTTTGTTGATTTTTTTTGCCTCTGTTTTGCGTCTCGATGACACAGCAAGAGTGCCTTTTTTTATTTTTATTTTTATTTTTTTTTTACCTCTGTCTCCTCCAATTGAGCAGAATTTGGGGGTATAAGCTGCAAGACCAAGCAATAACATAGGTCTTTTATGAAAAGCGATGTCAATTAGGGGGGCCTTGTTATGGGGGGGTGCCCGTGCGCGTCATGATGTGCCGTGTCTTACCCATCCCAGTGTATCTGAAAGCACATTCCACGACATCATCCTTTTCTAGGGCAAAAAGTCCAACGAAAAATGTGGAGACAGCCAAAGAAAAAAAAAAAAAATGAAAAGAGGAAAAAAAAAAGAAATGGCATGGATTGCAGCCTTGTTTCATGCCTTTTTTCGCATTCAATTGGAGCCCCGCTTGTCTTTTGCAGATACACACAACCTTGTTTGCAGGGGCGATGGGCCATTTCTCAGGTAAATTCACATCGCCTTTTGAACAATTGGCAAACGTGACACCAAAAGAAAAATAAAGACGCGTCCTGGCGCGTACAATGCATGTTGGCTGCATTGAAAGCAAATAGAAAACAAGCATAGAGAGGCATCAATAAAGGAACAGGGGGTAAAAAGATCTCATTTATTGTGATTTATGGCAAAAAGTGGCGCCTTACACCTTGCCTGTAATGAATGGGTGCTGGAGCGCCTCCTTGGGCGTGATGCGGCGGTCAGGCGTGAGGTGCAGACAGCGGTCTAAGAGGTCCACAAAGGACAAAAGAAGCGGCATGTCGGCATCGGAGACGGGCTCAATGGCCGCGGCGGCATTGAGGACGCGCGTCTTGAGGTCGTGGCCGAGTTTGACGACGGGGATAGGCTTGACGACTGTTTGACCCGACAGCTTGTCCTTTTCTTGCGATAGGAACGCATTGGACGACGGATCAAAGTGCTGGTCACCGAATTGCGCCTTGCGGATCATCTTGTTGGGAAATTTGCCCTTGAGCTCCATCATGTACTTTAGCATCTGGTTGTTGTTGCGCCCTGGGAACAGGATCTTGGCCGTGAAGAGCTCGTATAATGTACATGCAGCCGACCAAACATCCAGCGCAAAATCGTAATGTAGACCGAGAACTAGCACAAAAAAAAATAAGGTGAGCCCATGTGTCTTTTTTTTTTTCTCTTTTCTGTGGCACTTACTAATTTCTGGCGCGCGATAAAAACGTGAGACCAAATACGGCGTGATTTCGTTTTCGCTTGCGTCCGAAGCGGATCCAAGATCGCAGAGCTTGAGCACGTTCTTGGACTCGTTGACGAGGATATTGTCCGGCTTGATGTCGGCGTGCAGCAGGTTGCATTTGCGCAAGAGACTCAGGCTCAGGAACAATTGTTGCGCATACACGCGAACGGCCTTAATGCTAATGCCCATGTCTTTGCCATATTTCTTCACCACGGTGCGCAGGTTCATGCTAAAAGGAAAAAAAATGAGTCCCACTGTCACGTTCCAATTGGGGGGTTTTTTTTCGCATACCTGAGGCTCTCAAAGACGAGGCACAGATGGCCACGGTGCTCAAAATGGCCGAGGAAGCGGATGACGTGCTTTTTGTTGTCAGGATCGGCTTCCATGAGTTTGTTCAGAAGGGCCAATTCCTTTTGTCCGGCTTTGTACATGGTCTCATTGCTGCGGATTAGCTTGATGGCGACTTGCTCGCCGGATTGGACGTCGGTGGCTCGGACGACGGAACTAAACACGCCCTTGCCCAGGTGCGCAGTCGTCTGGTAGCGGCCATTGTCCAGCAACTCGCCAATGCGGACGTCTAAAATTAAAAAAAAAAACACATGAGCATCACAAAAGAGAGGGAAAAAATGGATGAACTTACTATAATAACCCTCGGGATCGTCCCAATTGTCTTGTAGAGTGGGATTTGAGTCCTCATGCAGGGGTATGACGGGCTTGACAGGCACATCGAGGTCGACGGCAGGGACGTCATCGACAATGTCGCCAAACATGTCGAAATCATCGCCAAACATGTCCATGACCTTGGGTGGCTCCATGTTTTCGGTGTAATCGGTGGCCTTCATGCTGCCTGCACCATTCTTGACTTGTTCATTATGATCCTTCTCGCGAAGCAATTCCTGTCTCTGCCGCTGCTGACGCGCATCATCCATGATGCGATCCGAAGAAGGGTCATAATCTGCAGCAGAGACAAGGGGTGAGTCAGCGCCGTCCTTTCCATCCTGCTTCACCTGGTCTTGTACATTTGGACTTGAGCCCATCACTGACGATCCCGAGTCGCTGTCCCCGTGCCCTTTGGACAAGTGAATCGGCGTGTCGACTAAAAAAAAAAAACGAGCAATTGAGCATCAATTCCACACATTTTCCTCTTTTTTTCCATCTCGCTTTTTTTCTTCTTCTCTTCTCTTCTCTTTTTCTTCATTAATGGGCTTACCTTGAGTGGGGGTGGCGGGCGACGTGGCGGTTGTAGGAGAATTTTGGGCTTTAAACTTGTCGAGGATCTGCTGGCGGCGGCGTCGACGCTCTTCAATGAGGCGCTCTTCCTCCTTTTGCTTTTCCTCCTCGTCCATAATGTCTGCATCCATCGGCTCTTCTTGGATGGCAGCGGGTTTCTCTTGCGAAAGCTGCGGCAGGTCATTGGCGATGATTGGTGGCGCGACAGCACGTTGACTAGGGCTCTTTGACCGGTGCGATCGGCTAGGACTGCGACTGCGGCGATGAGTGCTGCCAGATCGGCTGCGATGGCGCTCTTGGCTGCTGCGATGGTGGTCGTAGCCGCCACGATCGCGATTTTGGCGCTGATACGAACCTCGATTCGATCGATCGTCTCCGCGGCGACTGCCCTGGTGCCGGTCGTGATAATGGCGGTCGCTGGGGCGGTATCGGTCATTCTGGTGGTGGTGATGGTGATGTTGTGAGCGGCGGTCGTCGCTTTCATGGCGCGCACGCTTGGAACGCGGGCTGTCATGGTCTACAGGGCGTCGCGAGCGGCTGTCATCGAGCACCTCGCCATCTTCAACATCGGGGGATCTTCTACCTGACATTTTATGATATGCAAATGAAAAAAACAATCAGTCGTCGGGGTCCTTTTTGCAGAAATAAGGTGCAGAGCCAATACACAAGTTGAAAGGGAAAGAGGAAATAGACAACTGGTGTGCTGGATGAGCAAAAAAAAAAAAAAAGTAAAGAACAAGAAAGAAAGGCAAAGAAAAAAGATGCCGCAAAACACCGACCCTTTTATTTTGTTTTCGGGCCCCAATTTGGACATTCCGCTCCCTGCAGTCAAAATGGCCCTGGTCAAGATGGATTCGCCCACACCATCATCGTCTTGGGATGATCAATGGCTCATTCGCAACCCAAGAAATTAGAGAATCGTGAAAATAAAACAAAAAAAAAAAGGATCAATTTTGCCTTTAAAAGCGTTTTTTTGCATCAAATTCGTCTGCACAGCCGTACATCGCGATAATCTTGGACAGACATTGTGTGCTTCATCCTTTTGCGGCTCTTGCAGGAGTCCTTGATCACCTCCACAACATGCCTGGATGACGAATTACCGCAAAAGACACAAATACAACGACATTTAGCGACCATCACGCTCAATCCACACTTTTCTTCCACCAAAACCGCATGCACAGGACGCGTGCTGAGAATCAAATCGAACGAGCGCCGCGTCGACACAATGTAATGGGGATTTCTGGGAAACAAATCACGACCACACCATTTTTCGTCCTTTTTTCGCTTTATTTGCATTGGACTCAACGCGCAGCTGTTAAAGAACGTGCACACACAACAAACGCGTGTCTTTTAGAAAGACACCACATAGCTCGTGACGGGGCTAAACACAAATGGCTTGACGTGTGACAAAGAATACACGTTTAGCTCTTCGCGGTCGGTGCGCTTGCTCGTGTAGGCAGACAGCAGCATTTTGTAGGGCTTGCGTCGATTCTTGGTATTGGGGTACGGATGCTGGATGTCGAATTCCATGCGGAATTGCTCAATTGGCCGCGCAATCTCCTGCATGGTCACGCTCACCTTGGTCGCGCCATCCCACTGGAAATTGCCCCGGAACAGCTGCCATTTGCGCTTGCTGCTGATTCCGGGCGCCAATTGTCGCACTACCTTGGCTGGCTCGTCGTTGGAAAGCACATGCAGCATCGTGCCATCAGGGAAGAAGCGTACATATCGATAGTGCGTCACAAGATGCACAGGGCGTGCCCATGCCGTCTCGGCTTCGCCCGGCCTAATTTTAAAAATGAATGAGGTGACAAAATAAATAAGAAAAAAGTAAAAAAATAGAAAAAAAAGGACGAGAGCCGGGGGTATTGCGCATTTTTTTTTTTTAATTTTTATTTACCTGACATATTGGCACACGGCAATGTACACGCCGTCATAGCGAATGCGTGGGCGATGCTTCATCATGTCAAGCCATTGGCTTTGGTATAAGGCGACCTGGTCGAATTGAGGGGTCGGCAGCGCGTTGGGCTGCTTGAAGAGGTATTCACTTGCATGGCGCCACAGGGTCGGTGATCGTGTGAACAAATAAAATGCCTTGCAAGCTCGCGCAAATTGAGCAATGGTGCCCAGCGACTGGAGAGACACCTCGCACAGGACCGCCACCAGAATCTCGCCTGACAAAAACCAAGTAAAAAAAAAAACATGAGCGTGTTTTGACGCGATGTCTTGGGGCATTGACGCGTTTACTGGGTCCCTTGTCGCGTCTCATGCTTTTGTTTGCTTCTTTTTTTTTGTGTACCTGGCAGCTTGTTGATCAACACAGGCTTGTTTTTCTTGCGCGGTGTATAACTTAGTTGTTCCTGAGAAAATTGAAGCTCCAAGTTTGCCGGATTAGGGAGCGTGGTCAACTGACCTTGCTCCTCGTCGTCCTCCCAATCGACCGAGGAGGAGGAGGATGCCCGGCGTCCTCTATAAATCACGTCTATGTCAGGGTCGATCTTGAAAGCTGTCTGAAAACACAGCATGGCTGCTCATTCAAGAAAAATAATGTGGTCAGCTTCACTTTTTGCCCTTTTTTTTTAACGCCCTGGCGCCGCTTGGAATATCATAGGCGCTTGATGTCGCGTGGGAACGCGCGCGCGTCGCACAGCAAGGTCCAGTTTCTTTTTTTATTTCGTTTTTTTTCTCCCACTTACCGTGCGTGAGGCTGCCCTCTTGCTCGTGTTGAATCCCAGCAGCATAATGTTTCATTGCAAGCGCCTGCTTGGATGAGACGGGCACGGGTTCGTTGGACGCGGGAGAGAGAGGCGTGGTCATGATGAGGATGAGTAAAAGTCAAGCAGCAGCAACGATCTTTTTTTTTTTTTTTGTGCGTGGCACACAAGTGTAAATGGTCAAAAAATGTTAAAAACAAGTGAAAGAGAAAAGGGAAAGCATGGAATGGTTGCCGATGAGAAAATTAAAACAAATTGACTTGCCATTTGGCTTGAAAAGAAAATAAGAAGGGCACCCCTCTTTTTCTCTGGGAAATTCTAAAGTGACCAACGCATTGATGGGCGTGAGGTCACCATACTCACGCGCATGTTACACAGAGTGTTGCCTGGCCCGCGTAAAAAATAAAAGAAAATGCAAGACGACCCTGAAATGTGCGGCTCCCTGCTGCACCGTGCTTCCCCACTTGTCATTGGTTGCCCAGGCAAAGTGGCCAGCGTGTCAGTGATAAAAATAAACAAGAAAAAGATGTGATTCAAGGGACCAATGGTTGTACAGGTGTCAATTACGCGTTTTTTCTTCCTTTTTTTGTTCCACCTCGCGACTTTTTGTGAAAATCGACGACAATTTTTCCACCTAGACACTGCTCGCGCCTATCTCTTCCAAACGATCACCACTGCCTCACAACACATAACTCTCAAGTGCGCATCTACTCTTTTGATAGCTGCAATGCGCTCAATGGCTCCATGACGCACCATGTCGCGTTCAATTCACAGGCATCCATTGTGCATGGATCAAATCACAACCGCAGACGTGTATTCAGCACTATCAAATATACGGCATTTGTTCCTGGCAGTTTTTTTATTTTTTTATTTTTTTTTTTTTTTTGCACTCGTCGCATTTGTCTGTCACAAACATGAAATTCTAACGAAAGGATCGCGTTTTCATCTGCCCTGAACCAGCTTCGCTGCCGTTTTTACCTAAGAAAAAAGCTCGCAAGGTATCAAAACATGAATTGATGGCAAATCATTACACTTGATTGATTGCTCAGGATGACAATTACCGGCAGCTTTTTCGTTTTCACAGATCGCATCAAAACCCAGCAGATTCAACATTCAAACATGGGGCGCTGTGCTGAAGGACGTACAATATTGAGTAGCAAAGAAAAACAATTGAAAATGCTTATTTTGGGCATTCATGTCATTTTTTTGATGTGCGATCAGCCGTCGTACATTGATAAGATGCTGTCTAAAAAGCGTTGGCAGCATGGTGCGCACCGATTTTAGTGCGTCCAACCAATATGATCATGTGTTTGACCGTTTAAGATGCCCAAAATTGCTCAACGGCACCATTTATGCATTTTTTTCTTGAGCCCTCTCCTTTTTTTAAAGCAATTTGAATTAAAGAGGCATGGAACGGGCCATTGTAGCGCGTCGGCAGCGTGTGGCCTGGGTGATCACACGCTCTTGTCTACATCGCGTCACCTGCGGCACGTTTTTGGCCTCATGAAGTGGGCTCTGAGGCAGAGTGGCATGCCGTGGCACCCAAAAGTGGCAAATCTCAGCACAATGTCCGCTGCTGCTACAATCATGCGTGCAACAAGCTGAAAACCAGGCACAAAAGCGAAAAAAAACAAGCGAAACACTGATAATAAACCGCAAAGTCAAAATCATGGCCCTGCACATGCAATTGAGAGTGTCATGGACCATCTTAGACCGTCCTAGACCTCGTAAGAGTGGCAGAAACCGTGCAAGATGTCCAGACAAGACAAAAATACCCAAAATCGCCAACAAAAGTTAAAAAAAAGGGGAGAGGGCAGCATAAATTATGAAAAAGGGATGGGATCAGGCGGGCAACGAGGCCGATGGGACCAACAAATGGGTGGATGTTGGGTGTTGGGCTCTGGATAAACAAAAGGAAAAAGTCGAAAAACCGCTGCATGACCGGCACAATGATGTCGACTTTGTGTGACGCGGAGTTTCCACGTAGGCTTTCACGTGTTGGACAAATTTGCTTTATAAAGGTATCCATATGCCTTCTCCACCTTTTTTTTTCATTCTTTTTCTCCACACCGACACTTTTTTTTCTTTTTTTTTTTTTTCATAAATTATGACCAACGTCATATCTACACTGGCGTCGTCGCCCATTGTAGCGTCGCTGCTGCCTTATGTGCTGCGCGGGGCGCACGCCTACTCTCGTCACCGCACCACTATCCGCCGGTCGCTTATTCTGCTCTTTATCCTACGCACTGTCTTGTCGATCCGCCAGTCTATCCTGTCGTTCCGCAAACACCAAGGAAAAGCACCTGTTCCAAAGTCGGAGACGGCCAAGAAAAAGAAAAAAGCGGACGTGGACATGGCCTTCCTCAAGCAGCTGCAACGCCTGCTTAAAGTTGTCATGCCTGGCCTGCGCTCCAAAGAATTTGGCATGCTTGTTGTGCATTCCGGCTTTTTGGTCTTCCGCACCATCCTTTCGGTCTACATTGCGTCCCTGGATGGCCGCATTGTCAGCGCCCTGGTAAAAAAAAAAAAAAAAAAAAAAAAATGGCGCCCAATGGCCATTTCTCACACTTTTTTTTCGGAACAGGTGCAAGGCAAAGTGCGCGATTTCATCATTGGCATCCTGTGGTGGATGACTGTCGCCGTCCCTGCCACGTACACAAACAGCATGGTAAGAAAATGCGCAAAAAGAAATGAAAACAACGGCTCATCCACCTCGTTTTGCTCAATCCCATTCCCTGGCAGCTGACATACATGCAAAGCAAGCTTGCGATCCAATTCCGCACGCGATTGACGACGCACATCCACAAAAAGTACCTGTCGGACATGACCTTTTATACCATGGCAAATCTGGATGATCGCATCAAGAATGCAGATCAATGCATCACCGTCGACACAATGAAATTCAGCAACTCTCTGGCGGAGCTGTATTCGAATCTGGCCAAGCCGATCCTGGACGTGTTCATCTACAATTACCAATTGTCGCGCAATGTCGGTTTTGAAAGCGTCATTGCCATCAGTCTCATCATCCGCTTGTCGTCCGTCGTCATGCGCTCCTACACCCCGTCCTTTGGCAAATATGCCGCCAAGGAGCAACAACTTGAGGGCGAATTCCGCTTCCGCCACTCGCGTGTCATCGAGAATGCCGAGGAAATCGCCCTGTACAATGGCCAGGCCATTGAAAAGTCCGTTCTCGACAAGAGCTATCAGGCATTGATCCGCCACGTCAATCGCATCTTCCGCCTCCGCGTCCCCCACGGCATGATTGAGGATTTTATCATCAAATACTTCTGGGGTGCTGGCGGCCTCCTACTTTGCGCCGTCCCCGTCTTTTTCAAGGTCGATGGCGCCTCGGCCGCCAGTGTCGGCGCGCGCACAGAAGGTAAAAAAAAAAGGCTTATGGCAAAACGCGACGCGTCGCTTATTCTTTTTTCTCTCTTTTTTATTAGGTTTTGTGACGAATCGCCGCCTCTTGCTTAGCTCGTCGGACGCGGTGGGCCGCATCATGTACGCTTACAAAGAAATCACGGAATTGGCCGGCTACACGACGCGCGTTGTCGATCTCTTGGACGTTTTTGAGGATGTCAAGGCTGGCCGCTACCAAAAGCGCCTGGTGTCGTCCGTGTCGACCGAAAGCAACGCAAAGCAGTTGCAGGGCCGTGGCAAGGTCCAGGAGAGTGAAAACATCGAATTCCAAGACGTGCCCATTGTTAGTCCCAATGGTGACGTCCTGGTGCCCAAATTGACTTTCCACGTCAAGCCCGGCGTACGTGACACAGACATCCCACCCTTTACCCCGCTTTTTTCACATGGTTGCACCAAAGCGGACTCACCTCTTGATCTTCTTTTGCCCTCATTTAGATGCATCTACTGATTGTTGGCCCCAATGGCTGTGGCAAGTCCAGCTTGTTCCGTATTTTGGGCGGCCTCTGGCCCGTCTATGGTAAAGCAAAAAAAAAAAAAGCGCAAGCAGACACTCAATTTGCGTTTTAGGCGGCACTGTTCACAAGCCCAATCATGAAGACATCTTTTACATCCCTCAACGTCCTTATCTGTCTTTGGGCACACTGCGTGATCAGTAAGGACGCGTCAATTCCACGCGGGCATATTAAAAAAAAACGCGTGCTGATGATTCTTTTTGCTTTTACAGGATTCTCTACCCGCACACCGTGCAAGACATGAAGGCACGCGGCATCACGGACGCCGATTTGCTCGATATTCTCAAAGTGGTGCAAATTGAAGGTGTTGTCGAGCGCGAGGGTGGCTGGGATGCCGAAAAGGAATGGTCGCTTGCGCTCTCTGGCGGCGACAAGCAACGTGTAAGGGCGTCGATGGCAAAATACTTGGATTGAAAATGCTCATCGCTTCCCCGTCTTTTTTTTTTTTTTTTGACAGATTGCCATGGCGCGTCTTTTCTACCACGCGCCTCGCTATGCCATTCTTGATGAATGCACCAGTGCCGTCAGCATGGACATTGAGAAGATCATGTACACTCACGCCACGGGTAAGTTAAAATATGTCCCGAGCAGAACAAATGGCTCATTTTTTTTTATTTTTTTTTCTGCCATCCTAGCCCTTGGCATCTCTCTGTTGACTGTTTCGCACCGCCCCTCGTTGTGGCAGTACCATAATTACATCCTGCAATACGATGGCCAAGGCGGCTATGTCTTTACGAAGCTGGATGCTCAGAAACGCCTGGCTCTGCAAGAAGAAAAGACGGCCGTAAGACAAAAAAAAAAAAAAAAAAAGAGCGAGAGGAGACGCGTCCCAATGATAATTTGCTAATTATTTTTTATGACCATACAGATTGAATCCAAGCTCATAGAAATTCCCAAGCTGGAGGCTAGACTGCTCGAATTGCAAGAGACGCAAGCGGCGTAGACGATCTCCCCTATGTATTTTAATTTTCTTTTATATGTTTTCATAAATATCTTTTTTACCATTGACAACGTCTTTGGGCATTTGCGTTTGAGTTTTTTTTTTTTTTTTTTTTTTTTTTTTTTTTTTTTTCGAAGATCGGATGACCCAGTCCTATTACAATTTTGCATGAAATCAGGGCCAAACGGCCCATGAAGGCTAACTTGCCGACATCCCAACGCGATCTCTTCAAACCACAAGTGCTATTACCGCTGTTAATCACAAATTCATTTAAAGTGACTCGCGCGTCGATAGATTGCGCCCTTGTCGCGCGCGCTATTAAAATGGAGAAGATCTTACCCCCTTTTGCCGGGCGCGTCCTCCGCATCTTGCTCATCGGGTACTATATTTGAGCTAGAGGATGCGGAGCACAAAACACCAACGGTATCAGTTTTTTTCAGGGATCGGATCACGCAGTCTTGAAAAAATGCAATTTTCATAAACCCAGGGCCAAAACAGAATCAAAACGATCCCTGAAGGCTAACTCGCCGAAAACTCGACGCGATGTTCCCAAATCACAAGCGCTTTTACCGCGCTTGGCTGCTGATTCATTTGAAGTGACTCATGTGTCGGGGCGCTTAGCCGTTGTCGCGGTACAAAGCCAAATGGTGCTGATCGTACCCGCTTTACGCCTATGAAACTAGCGCTTCATCAGAAACTTGTGCATCTGGTCCCCAATTTGTACCAGTTGACGGTAAACCCAATTCTTCAACGGTGTTAAGTTTTTTCGCGAATCGGATCACTCAGTCGCAAAAAACCTCGAGGTTCGTGCTTGCTAGAGAAAATCCAGCGCCAAATAATATTTTACGCGTTTCTCCCGATGAGCTTGACCTTATAGCTCCAAATTCAGACCAGTAGATATTCGACTCAAAACTTCGATGATTCCAAGCTTTTCTAGAAATCGGGTCGCTCAGTCCTGAGAAAATGCATTTTCCATAAAATCAGGGCCAAAACAAAATTAAAACGGTTCCTGAGGGCTGACCCGCCTAGAACTGGATGCGATATTCTCAAACAACAAGCGCTTTTACCGCGTTTGCCCGCTGATTCAATTGAGGTGACTTTCGCATCGGGGCGCTCATCTGCTGCCGCGGTACAAGACCAAATGCTGGTGATTTTACCCCCTTTATGCCTATAATACTGGCACTTCATCAGGAACTTGCTCTTTTGGTCCCAAATTTAGACCAGTTGATGGTAGACCCATTCGTCAACGGTGTTAACTTTTTCGCGAAGCCGATTGCTCAGTCTCGAGAAATGTCGAAATTCGCGTTTGCTAGTGAAAACCCACCGCCAAACAATAATTTACGCGTTTCTCCCGATAAGCCTGAACCATATGGCGTCAAATTCAGACCAATGGATACTCGACCCAAAACGTCGATGATTCCAAGTTTTCCCAAAAATCGGATCACTCGGTCTTGAGAATGCATTTTTCGTAGGTTCAGGGCCAAAACGGGATGAAAACGATCCCTGAAGGCTAACTCGCTGAGAACTGAATGCGATGTTCTCGAACTACAAGCGCTATGCATCTTGTGACGACATCCTTCCATCTCGCATGCCGCACGGGGCGCTTGGATTGCAAGCATGAGCACACTACATTTTTTAGGTGAAGCATGTGATAGCCGGCCTATTGGGCGTGCTCGTTATTTTACGCAATAAAGAATGAAATCATCATCTCGAGCCCTACCTACTCGGGTTTGGCCAGTCATGATGAGGCTCTAACTTGTGTTTTAGTAGTTAAGAGGGCGTAGTAACCCGTGGTTATGTTTGAATTGCAAATCCAATTACTGGATTTAGAGTACTTGAGAGATTTGGCTCAAATTTTGCGGTTTGCTCCTATAGAAGCGCCGCAAAACATCTTGAATAATCTTTTTGTTCGTATTGCTGACGCAAAATTTAAGTTAGAATCGAATAAAGTTATTACAGGTATCCATTGACTTGATAAATTTTCGAGAAAAGCGCACTGTAAGACATTTTGGCCGATTTTGAATTTTGGCGGTAAGTGTGCGATTTTACTAAGAGAGTATGGCACAAAAGTAACACCAGTCGATTCTAAATTGCATCGAGGAGATACTGAACGAGTTGCCAACCGGCAAAACGGCCTCGGTGGCCACGTGGACTGCGCATTTTGCATCCAGGAACGACGCGTTACGCTCTCTAAGAGCACTTTGTGGGAGCCTAGCAAGAGATTAAAATGTCTTGCCAGCCAAGGCTTTGTTGCGCAAAATTATGGATAAGCGCCTGGGCGGCCCAGGTACCTGGAGTGTGCGATTGTGCTCGTTGCATCTGATATGTCTCAAGAAAAAAAGCGCGCATCCATGGCCACGTTCAGCCGTCTGCACGTGTACTCTATTCATGTCATCACAGCCAAAATGACCCTAGCGGAAACATCTGTTCACGTCAGCCATTCGTATCGCCACATCGATCTACGCACAGCCACAATGCCAGACACATGGGGCAAGCGCAAGAACCTGCTGGAGGTCGTCTAGGTGCTGGCCATGCTACTTGCAAAATATTTGAAAAGAGAAAGTATTGGTTTGAATCGCTTTTTTTATGCCATAGGCGCGCCTGAAGGAGACGCACGCCGTCACCGAGCCGCTCAAACGAGAGTGCGTTGGAATTGCTGCAGTCCATGGCCCCACGGTCGGTGACATTCAAGATCAAAATCTTGTAATTAATTAATAATTAATATTTTGTTTTGTTCTCATTTCTTTTTATTTTTGTGTAGATCCTGACAAATGATTATCATATGCTCTCTTCATACACATCTACCTCTTCCCCCAATTGTATTTACATTTCATAGTTGCCTGCGAATAAAGATCATTGTATCGTTGTCACTCCAAATCATCATGATTTATGCAGGGTCTTTGTATTATTCAAAAAAAATATATTGACATCACACGTCATATCATAGCTTCTTGGGTCTTGCGTGTGGCACAGCTGCCTCAGGTTTCCTTAAAAACTAACCCAAGAAGAAAGAGAGCGCGCGAGTGAGCTCGAATTTCGCGATAACAGATCATCTCAACGAAACGTACATGAATCTCCGTGAATCACACACCAACAGGAAGAGCTTGGCTTGCTATGTACGTGGATACCAGTGACCAATAAAAAAGTGACTTTTGGCATTTTTTAATGCGGTTTCAAAATCATAGATATTCTTCGACGCGTGATAAACCGCGTTCAATGGCGAGTTGCACGCGCCTGTTTCTAATCTAATCCATGCATCTCGCGTCTCTCTTGCTAGTGGAAACGTCGATGTGGCTCTATGTTCGCGTTTTTCCCATCCTATTCGCATGCACAGTAAAAAAAATAAAAAATTCTGGATTGTTCATTCACGAACAAACACACCTCGCTCTTTTTTTGTCATTTTTTCGTGGTTACCTGGATGCGAGGACTCTCGTGAGCAAATCGGGAGCGATTCTGGAGAATTGAATGGTCAATTTTTGGTCTGGGGAGTCGGCATGGCTAATTTTTCATTTGTGCGCGGCCCATATCTAATATCTCTTTAGCCGTGAGAGACAAAAGTTATTGCCCCAGAGGACGTCTTTCTAATACGCGCGCGGCCCCCTGAAATGAGCCATTGGGAAGAGCGTGCAAACAAAAAAAATACAATTTTAATCATTGTCCTAGCTTAGATGTTTGAGCGGCATTGCAGTGCTTTGTAGCAAGCAGTAAAACAAAAGCGCTTGAGAACACAGGGTTAAATGCGCAAGTTTCAATGCAATTCGAATCACAGGATCTCGCAAAAGTTGGATTTTTTGCCTCGTTTTCCCAACTATGCCGAAATGTGCAGCGCGCGGCGATTGAATTTGGGATTTGCAAGGTGGTGGCAACCTCGCCAGAGTGCGACGCACTTCCCTTCCGTCTTTTTTTTCTTTTGTTTTTATGCAAGCGACAGCATGAGTAACAACGGACCCAGCACAAACGGCACGCACAGCAATGAGTCACGACAGTGGCTGCGCTCCGGCATCTCTGAGAGTGCGGCCGCACGGCGACGACGCAGGTACAAGGAGAAAAAACATCAACATAAAGCCACGAACCACGTATGAATCAGCCTTTTTGACGCTTTTTCGTTTTTTTTTCTTCTTTTCTCTTTTACTTGATTTTTATTGTCAGTCTTGCCGCGCAGAATCGGCATGTAGGGCTCCATCCGTCGTACATTCGGCCCACGGAGGACATTTTCAATGCCGACGACCAGCGGATAAAAGACGACATTCTCGCGATTGTTATGCAATATCTTGCAGACGAGGGCTACCACGCCTCGCACACGGTGCTCTACGACGAGGCCAACGTCAAATGGAAGGAAAAGGAGGAGCGGCTTGCAGAAGCCAAGCGATTGAAGAAGGCGATCCTGGGTAATTCGTCCTTTTAATGCGTCGTCACGCTCGCTGATGCCCGAGCGCGCTTCATTTTTTAGATGGCGATTGGCAAGAAGCCGAGAAGCTGTGCACCAAGGGCTTGCTCAAGAACCACCGCACCTTTTTGTACTCGGTGTATAAGCAACAATACCTGGAATACATTGATCGACGCGAAATTCAAAAGGTTTGTGGGCAAAAATACGCGCGCAGCAAGGCGCCATCGGACGTCACGTGCTTACGCTTTTCTGTGTGTGTCACTTTTTAGGCCTTTGCGTTCCTCAACAAGCGCCTAAAGCCATTGGAGCAGCTACAGACCAAACCCAATGAGTTCAAGGACTTGTGCTACTTGCTCACGACCAAATCCATCGCAGAGGTGCCTAGCTTTAGGAATTGGGAAAGCCCAATGACCGCAAGGTAGCAACAACAAAAAAAAAAAAAGAAAAAAAAAAGAGCGCCGCGTCTCATCCAAATCTATCAACAGAGAGAATCTGGTGGAACAGCTGCAAAACATGATTGAATTCGAGACGGCGGACCGCAATGGCAATCGCTACATACCCCAGAACCGGCTGCTGACGCTGCTGCGGCAGGCGGTTGCTTATCAGATCGAATTCTCGCGCTACCACCCCAAGATTGCGCCCACCATCAACTCGCTGTTGGAGGATTACACCACGTTTGTCATTCCAAATGCCGTCGGAGAGACCCTGATCGGCCATCATGGCAACGTAAAGTGCGTCGAGTACCTAGGCGTGGAGGGCCGCACCCTGGTGTCGGGTTCAAGGTAAGAAAAAAAAAACCCCAGGGGATTCGCTTCTCTTTTGGGCTACTTATGACGCGCGTCCCTTTTTTCCTTTTTTTTTTTTTTCCCCAGTGACAACACGCTGCGGCTCTGGGATGTCGAGTCGGGTGACTGCCTGGACATTCTGCGTGGGCACCAATCGCGCATTTGGGACGTGTCGTGTACGCCGCAAGGCGATTACTTGGCGAGCGCTAGCGGCGACGCGTCCATCAAGATCTGGAACGTGCGCGAGGGCAAAGCAAGCTGCGTCAACACGCTGAATGGGCACACAGGCGATGTGTATTCGGTCCATTACCATCCGAATGAGGTAACACAGCTTTTTTTTTTTTTTTTTTACCCCTCACCCCGGCCCATTCGAATCGGATCAAGATTAACCGACACCTTGTTTTAATTTTTTTTTTTCGCGTGCTAGACGCACCTCGTGTCCGGTGGGTACGACAAGACGGTCAAAATGTTTGATGTCAACACGGGCGCGACCGTGAAAACGTTTGTGGGCCATCAATTGGCCGTGACAAAGACCATTGTCAACCCATTGGGCAACCTGATCATCAGTGGTAAAAAGTCTGTTCGCGCGAATTCCCAGCCCCGCTCACGTTTTATTTTTCATCTAGGGTCCAAGGACAATACCATTAAATTCTGGGACATTGTTTCCGGGCTTTGCATCAAGACGATTTCTTCCCATTTGGGCGAGGTCACGTCTGTGGAGATGAACAGCAGCGGCACCTTGCTGCTCAGCTCGTCAAAGGACAATTCCAATCGTCTGTGGGACGTGCGAACGGTAAGTCGAGCCAAAAAGAATCACAGAAAATGAAAGAAAAAACGACTGACCCCTTTTCTTTGTGAACCAGGGTAAACCGATTCGGCGCCTCAAGGGTCATCAGAACACGTCCAAGAACTTTGTGCGCGCCGGCTTTGCGGACAATAATCTGATTGTGGGCGGGTCTGAGGATGGCATTGTATACATTTGGGACCTTGGCACGGGCGAAATTTTGCAAAAGCTGCGTGGTCACTCGGGCCTGGTGTATGAAACGGCATGGAACGCCACGCAGGGCCTGCTGGCCAGCTGCAGCGACGACCAGACTGTCAAGATTTGGCGCTACGACGAAAATGTGCCAATAGAATGAAATATCCACCATTTTTTTTTGAAAATGAAACCGTTTCTTGTGTCACGCGGTGCCGATCAGTGCATCCAAAAAGTGCGCTTTCTCGGCTAATAAATTGTATGCCCGCCAATGGAAGTTGAGCTCCATACGAATAAAATGGTGCATTTCTGTTTGTTTCGCCCTTTCTTTCTTTTGTTCTTTCCCTCTCCCCCCCTTTTTTTTTATTACTATGAATCCTGCTGGGAATCCTACTGGGTTTGATCCTTCTCACTCGACACAGTGTACATGCAACATTGAGCTGCTAAAGCAAGGCGCCAATTCGGACCTATGGAAGGATATCACCAAGGACATAAAGCGGCGGATATTTGCGTCGACGTCTGTGCAGATGCCGTCGCCGGGCGAGTACTTTAAGCAGCAAGGTCGGTGCGAGTATTGTTTGAGAACAGGCAAGGGCAAGTTTGTGGGCAATGGTGCCCTGGATTTGGATGCCTATTCCTTCCGTCGCGCACGAAGCGAGCATCTCGTCTTCCGCTTCACTGTTGCCAGCCGTGCAATGGGTGCAGAGATCCCGAGTGTCATTCGTCTGACCGACGGCGTCTTCATCGCACAACAAGCTCGGTCGCCATCGTCTCCAAACACGCGCCAGGCTCTTGCAAATGATTTCCTTTCATCCATCTTTGATGACACCTCGTCTTTTACCGATCGTAAGATCCAATTGGGATTGGAATGGATGGATTTGAGACTGAATTGAGGCGCAGGGGGGGGCATGGAGCTTGATCTCATCCTGGTTTATTTGTTTTATTCATTTTTTCCCCTTTCTATGATATTAGCATCTTCGATTTCCACGTTTGATATGACGAGCATGGACGCTTTGTTTCTCCCGTCGCCTGCTTCGCCGGCATCATCTGCCACGGGCAGCATTAACAACACGTTCACGCCTTTTTCTTATACCATTGGTGCGCATTACACGTCGATGCACACGCGCAAGGACATGATGTTGCGTGGGCAACTTCCATTCTGGTGCCAGGCCCTGATCCTGTCCGAATGCTTCAATGCGGATCCACCCATCCAGGCGAATGAGCCACGCCATGGTCTGATCCCGTTCGCGCCCGACATCCCTCTCACGTTCCGCGCCATGCACCCCGACATTGACCAGTACAATGAGCCCACTTTTTTGCTCTGGCACGAGCGCCTGGCCATGGATAGTGTCCCCCATGAGCTGTATCACATCGCCAACGAGGCAAGCCCTGAGTGGCTCGAGGTCCGTGACTCGCTGCTGAGTCAAATCCTCATTTGCAATCTTGATCCTGATACCGCAGAGAGGATATCCGCCCTTGGGTCGCAATGGGCACTTAATCAAGGCATCGCATTGCTGTAGTTTCCAATCCCCCCTCCCCATTCGATTAAAAAAAATAGCATCTTTCTTTTTCTCGCAATTGCTTTTTACGGACAGTGACGCAGATGACACGAGGAGAATTGGCAACAAAATGCAAGGAGTGTTGGCCAATTGCTGCCCTGAATGTTCAAATTCGGTCAATTGGGCGTAGGGGGTGATACAGTGATCCAGGGCAAAAGTGACAAAAGGTAAAAAAAAAGTGGCTCGGGGACGTGGGAAGGCAAATGCGCGCGTACAACGAGACGATAAACATCAACTCCCAGAGCTTGCAGAACGAGCCCAATGACTGCAGGATGACGCGGACAGTATCATCTGGTGTCACCCCCTTTGTTTTTTGATCCAGGAAAAAAAAAAAAAAGGGTTGCCAAACACCCTGATCCAGAGTTTCAAGACACGATCGCCGCAGTTTTGCGCGGGCTGCCGCAGCTTCCATTCTTTTTTTTTTTTTTCCGCTCCTTGTCGACTTGGAGACCAGCAAATTGAGCCCGTGTTGGGCGCGTTTCAAGCACTTGGTGGGAAATCAAGGTGCTTGCGACAGGATCATGCGCGCGTTCGGCGACAAGGCCGTCGCACAGATCTCTGGGATCACAACGTGGCTTTGTTTTTTTTTTTTTTTTTTTTGTAAATATCCCTTTTTTTTTTGCCCCGACACTGGTGTGCAACCCCATGAATGCATTTGGCGTCATTGCTCTCAATGTTTGTGATTGGCGCGACAAACGCTTGCTCCTTTTTGTTTTCCTCTTTACAACCAAAGATGGTAAAAAGGTCAATCTTGTCAACATGAACACGACCGAGAGTCATGCACAAACGACCAAAACACCTAAAAAAAGCTACAATTGCCAAATCTCTCGTCGTTTATCTAATCGAGCTTCATTTTTCTTGTCCACCAGGCAACCCCATGGAAGATAAAAAAAAAAACCGTCCAAGCAGACCTGATCCGCGTACGAACAAACAGGGTGATGCAATGCGCGAAAACACCAACATAAATGGCAATTTTGGATGGCTAGCGATTCAGTGTTCCAATCTCTTTAAGATGTGAACTTGTTGTTGTTTCTCATGATCATATGGAAGACATTGAGGTTGATTGGAACCCATTGGACTCGATCGTTCAGAAAAAAAACTCATTAAAAAAACTAAAGTTAGCTCTATGCCGCTCATCGCTTGCCAACTAGGCGCTTTAAGTCCTGAAACGCGTCCTAGGGTAAAAGTTCAACCATGGATGGTCGGGTGGACTAACTTTGGAGCCATGAAAATCAGTAGGGTAGATCTGTTCATTGAAAAGCAATGATTTCGCTGTCATTAACAGGTGATTTAACAGATCTGCATTATTTCAATTGCTACGAAAATCTACCATCGTTGTGCTGACGCGTCACTTGTCATCTGTTTCAATTTCGGGGCCATTTAGACGCGCTTGTCCAGAGGTGATCTTAAAATTGTGCTAAAATGGCTGCAGCAGGCCAACAAGGCACTGCCGCGCCGCGAAACACATAGAAGCGCGAAATGGCGAGCTAAAAACAATGAGTATAATTGAACTTGCGGCGGTCAATGGACCATCGGAGCGCGCTGCAAGCAAATCGAGAAATGAGCTATTTTGAGCACCCGAGAAGAAATTGAAAAACTAGGTCCGCGGAAGGACTCCAAACTTGTACACAAAAGATATCCCATGGTGAAACGACGAAAAACGGAAAAAAAGAGCGGGATTGATCTTTTCGTTGTCGAGCAATTCGCAATTTTAGTTTAAATTTCAAGCGCGATTTGCGCGGGAAGAACGCGCTTATAGAGCCGCGCCGACGCGTAATCGAGCAAGAGACACTCCAGGTTCATGGATTGGATTAGAAACAGACGCGTATCTCTCGACGACTGACGCGGTTTATCACGCGTCGAAAAATTATAATGATTTTGAAACCGTGTCCATTCCGCCAAAACTCAATTTTTTAAGAGATCACCAATACCCCCGTACGCTTCGAGTCGCGCTCTTTCTGGTGATATGACTTTTAAGGCGCTGCACCAAGTCCTCGTCGACTTTGCCTTGCAAGGAAAAATCCCAGCTTTTCGCGTTTTACGTGGAAACCGGTCAATGGACCCACACGTTTTATTGCATTTCTGTTGGTTACGAAGGCGAATTCATCATGTGTGTGAGCGGCGTATCGATCTGTGGATCTAAATTTCACGATTTTTCCTGAGTCGGCTGTACACCTTGGAAAATCCATGGTTTTGAAATCCACCATTTGCTCTACATCCAACGATCGCAGAGCTGCAAGGGTGGGCTCATTCGAACGAGAAAGCGTGGAGTTTCTGATTTAGAAGCGCAAGTGTTCTTTAAAGTTGTACATGGATGGAGAAACAACCCCAAAACTGTAAAAAGACACCAATTGGCGTTTTTGCGACATCCACGCGATCAATGGCCCAATTTGTCTGTGCACCGGGTAGCCAGCAGAGTCCAAAAGTATCTGGCTGGCTGTTGGATGCGCGTTGCTTCGAGCAAAAATGGAGCAGCGTATAAAATTATCTAAAAAAAAATGCTAATTCGCGTTTGCTGGCACCACAGTTTTCTGAGACGCATGTTCATCTTGAATCCTATGATTTACTCGAGCCAAGTGCTCAAAATTTTACTTAATTTTGGACCATCTAAAATGCATTTTGGCACGCTGGAAATAAAAAGTACGTCGGCGTATGCCCTTGTGCCCACGTTTCATGAGTTATACAGCTTAATTGATCTTGTCCTTTAGACTCATGGCGCATGAATAGCTTGCTTTTTAACCTCCACGTGCAATGCAGCGGGCGAAGATCGCATCATTCATAGGTGAAAACGCGTAAATTTGAAGGAAATAACATTTTTATTTATCTAGACGAGATTTTTACAAGAGATTCCAGACCATAGAGGAGACCATACATTGGTGGGGAATGCAGGAAAGGAACAAGACAAAAGGTGGGTGAAAAAAAGGAGGGGGGATGATACAGCGAGGAAAATAGAAGCAAATCTGTCAAAAATAAGAACAAAGGATCAGTCACTCTGGTCGACATGCTTTTTCTTTTTTTTTTTCCGCGTGCACGAGGTGCAGCCTCAAAGGCCATGAATCAGAAACTTCAAAAAACCGAATCTTCACAATGTTTCAGATAATGTAGGTAAGGTATTGTGTTTTTTGATCTCATCATCTTCCAATGGCCCAAAGACGAGTGCCGACATGCGCGCATTGTTGCATAAATTGACCATTTGCTTTTACCTTGTTGCTTATTTCTTCTTGGAGACACCGACGGTGCGGCCACGGCGACCGGTGGTCTTGGTGTGCTGGCCACGGACGCGGAGACCCCAGAAGTGACGGAGACCACGGTGGAGGCGGATCTTCTTCATGCGCTCCAAATCCTCGCGCATCTTGGTGTCCAAGACGTTGGAGATGACCTGCGAGTACTTGCCATCGACAATGTCCTTTTGACGGTTAAGGAACCAGTTGGGGATCTTGTACTGGGCAGGGTTCTGCAAAATGTTGACAATGCGCTCCAATTCTTCGTTGGACAGCTCGCCGGCGCGCTTGTTCAAGTCAATGTCGGCCTTTTTGCAAGCAATGTTGGCAAAACGGCGACCAACACCCTTGACCGACGTCAGGGCAATCGTGATCTTGTCCTTGCCGTCAACGTTGGTGTTGAGCAGACGAATGATGTGCTGGAATTGGTTGCGTTCAGGGACAACGAGAGACTAAAGGAAAAAAAACGCGGTCAGGGTCCATCCATTCCAAAATATCAAGGCGATTGTTTCATCCATCCATCCATCTAGCGCGCATCCATCCATCCATCCATCCATCCGGCCGTCACTCTATCCATCTCTTTGGCTCTTTACACAGATGCGCCATCCACACTGCGCAAACTCTTGAATAATGGCCGTGACGACTTACCATGATAAAAAGGGACGAGAAAAGAAAGAAAAAGAAATAAAGGGCAGACACGCGCGAGTCGCACTTTTTGAGCGCACCCCATGCCATTGCCTAATTTGGCACACGCCGTTTCGTGCATGAATCGGCCTGCCATGCGCCTAAAATTGGCTGCTGTCAATTTGTGTCTGGGACCCATCGACTTTTTTTTTTTTTTTTTTTTTTTTTGTTTGCACCCAATTGACGCGCACTGAATACCATGAGCCTTTTACAAATGAAGAAGAGCATGGCCAATGGCGCCAATTTGTTGCGTTATGCGAATCTTTTTTATTTACGACATGAGCACGTGTATTTTGAATGGATTTTGCGCAATGATGACACCCAATTGGGGCCAGAGCGTGTGTCCAAGGGCAAATCCAGACCCACCAAGTGTGTGATTGGCCATGGGTGAGTTCCTTCTGGGTCCCTTGCCATCGAGAACAAGGCAAGTTATTTGTGACTGATCAGCGTGAGACTTGGAAAAGCTTTCTTTCTTTTTTTTTTTTCTTTTTTTTTAAATTTCTTACATTACTATCATGTCCACAAAGACAATTGTTGCGGCATTGAAGGGCTCGTCGACCGATTCAGGCAAGCCGCTGCGCATTGCGCCCGACGCGACGCTCGAGGTTGTGCGCCAAATGGCGGCCGACGCGCTCGGCATCTGCGTGAATACGACCGATGATTTGCTCTTGTACGACAGCTCCGAGCGGTTGCTCGGGGGCATGGATGATCTGGTCAAGCAGCAGCTCATCTTTGTGGATCTTCCTTGCCATTTAAAAGACATCTCTGGCCCCTCGCCCAAGCCCGTCGTAGGCAATTTGTACGACCTGCTCCCCAACATGTAAGTCATCAAAAGAGAGAGAAAACAGAGAGAGAAATTGAACTGATTTTCCGTGTGGATTTGCAGCGATGTCGGCTGGAAAAAGCTGTTTGAGAAATATGGCCCTGTGGTGTCGGTCAATATTCTTGGCAACCACGTCATTGGCACCAACAGCCCGCTCGTTGCCGAGCAATTCCTCAAGGAAAACGAGTATTTTACGAAAAAGGTAAATTCCGCGCCGACGGCATCGTGTTGCAAAGCTGATTTTCCTCTTTTTCACACGACAGATCGGCCCCAGCACCCTTGGTGAGGCGCAAAAGATCGCAGGCAATGGCCTGTTTACCTCGGACACCGACGCGCACCACTGGAAGCTCGCACACAAGCTCCTCATGCCGGCATTTTCGCCGCGTGCAATCAAAGTATGTGCAAAAAAAAAAATGTCATTTGAATGAAACTGACGCACTGACACGCGGTTTTTAAAAAGGCGTATCAAGAGGAAATGGGCCACATCACCATGCAAACCATTGGCATCTTTGATCAGTTCAAGCCTGGCGAGACAATTGAGCTTCTCGACTGGACGACCAAGGTACAATTTTTTTTCAAAAGAAAACGAGCATTAATGAGATGCCCAATCCTTCCGGCTCCGAGCTACATAGCTGACGGCTTGCCGCGTTTTTTTCGTGTCCAATTTGTATAGGTGACATTTGAGACCATTGGCCGCATTGGCTTTGGTTACGAGTTTGGCTTGCTGGACGCCAAGGATGCGCCACCACACCCGCTGATCACGGCCATGAAGACGCTGCTTGAGCTTTCCGTGACGCGTGCGCAGCAATTGTCGTTCATGAAAAAGCTACCAACAGCGAGCAACCGCAAATTCGACGAATGCGTCAAATTGATGCACAACACCGTGCTGGAGGTCGTGCGTGAGCGCAAGGCCGGCCCAGATGCAAAGGATGCGCACAAGGACCTGCTTGGCTTCATGCTCAATGCCATTGACGAGCACGACGAGGGCCTCACGGATGAAAACATTCGAGATCAAATCGTCACTTTTTTGATTGCAGGTAAAATCATATCTCAATGGCCCTTCTTTTTCCTCAATTCATCTTTTGCGCGTTTTGCTCAGGTCACGACACGACGTAAGTGGATCAATTCCTTTGGATGACGCGCAATGCGGACATTTTAGTTTATTTCTCTTTGCTTTTCTAGGGCCAACACGCTTGCGTGGTTCTTTTACGAGCTTGCGCGCCACCCCGACGTCCAGCGCAAGGTGCTGCAGGAAATTGCAAATGTGGGTATCACGTCTGACAAGCTGCCAACCGTCGAACAGATCAGCAGCCTAAAGTACATGATGCAAGTGATTAAGGAGGTAAGTACTGTATTTTGGGTATAAAAATGATTGCTGGAGGGTGTAGACACTTGAAAAGGACGCTTTGGTATGGGCAGGCGAAGGGGCGGTGCAGAGCGCGACGAGAAATTATTAAAACGGATATTGATTTTTTTTTTTTTTCGCTTAAAAATAGTGTACGCGATTGTATCCGCCTGTACGCAAGCTGGCCAAATATTGTCGCCAGGATTGCGTTGTGCCGTACGGCTACAAAATTCCTGGCAACACGGCGCTGCAAATCAATGTGTACGCTTTACACCATAACGAGGAGGTTTATCCAGATCCCTTTACGTTTGATCCCGATCGCTTCACACCCGAAGAAGAGCAAAAGCGTTCAGCCTCTGCATGGTACACAAAATAGGAAAAAAAAAACACGTCGCCAGCAATTTTTTTTTTTTTTTTTTTACAATCTTTTGCTTTTTTCCAGGTTGCCTTTTAGCACGGGTCCGCGCGCATGCATTGGCCGCCCCTTTGCTCTTCAAGAAGCCAAGACAGTGGCCGCAATGCTGCTGCACAAGTACGAGTTCAAATACGGTAAGAAATATCCATGGACGACCGCGTTTTTATCCAAAATTGACGCACTTTTTTTTTTCCTGGTGTAAACCAGATGGTCCACCCATTGAATTTGATCCCCATTCGGCAACAACCAAGCCATCGCATCTTGAGATGACGATTCACCCGTGCACGGACTTTCCCGAGGCAACAGCGGACGCATCGCTGCCAAAAGTACAAAAAGCGACCTCTGTGCCGGCGCCGCAAGCCATGCCGCGCATGGCGACTGGCCAGATGGACGCGTCTAAGCAGGCGCAGCTGCCCACAGTGACGTTTCTCTATGGCACGCAGACCGGCACGGCGCAGGATTATGCAAACCAGCTGTACAACCAGGCCAAGGAATTCGGGTTCCAAGACGTCACGCTGCAAGACCTGGACAAGTGGACCGGGTTCCAGGGCGCCAAGTACGAGGCCCCGGCGCAAAAGGAGCTTGCGATCTTCTGCACCGCCACGTACAATGGCTGTCCCCCCGAGGACGCCGAGAAATTCGACAAATTCCTCGATAAAAAGCTGCGCGAGACCGACCATGACAAGCACTTTGCTGGGCTCCGCTATGCCGTCTTTGGCGTCGGCAACAAGAATTGGCGCACGTACCAAAAGTTCCCCATAAAAATCGACGATTCGCTCGAGCAATTGGGCGCAACGCGCTTTTTCGCACGCGGCGAGGGCAATGCTGACGAGGACATGGATTCCGACTTTAACATGTGGTATGTACTTGCAAGAAAAAAAAAGGGGATGCGCTTCAATCCTTTTTTTTTTCGCGTCTTTTGCTATAATTCGCATTTTTGGTGACATTGACGCGACTTTTTTTTGCCACGCATTCTGTTTTTTACGCGCTTTTCAATGACATTTACGCGTCTTTTTATTTTGGTCTACGATTATTATAGGTCCGCGCATTTCTGGATGTCGACCTTGGATGCGTATGGCCTTGCAGCGTCGGTGGATAAGCCGGTTGTGCCCGTGGAGTCGACAAGCAAGGTGTCGAGCGCCAACATCAAGATCACGTATCTGAGTCCGAGCGATGCCGGGTTCCAGCAAGGCGTGGCAAACAAAAACACGACGAAATACGGCGAAAAGGCGTACATCAAGGTGAATCGCGAGTTGCAGCAATCCGGGTCGGGCAGAAGCACGCGTCACATTGAATTGGACGTGCACGAGCTGGCACCCGTGGCGAGTGCCAAGAACGGCGCGCTGTACGTAACGGGTGACCATCTGGAGATCCTGCCCGAAAATAATAGCAAGCTCGTCGAGACCATTGGCCTCAATTTCGGCTGGATCCTCGATTCCGTGTTCCAAGTGGATGCCGATGCCAAAAAGAGCGTGTCGTCGCGCTCGCTCGCCGCCAACATCGACGGCCCATGCACCATTCGCAATGCCTTAACTTATTTTTCTGATCTAACGTCGCCTCCAAGTCGTCTCCTCCTGCACTGCTTTGCCCAGCAGCTGCGCAGCGTCACTGACGATGCCACCGCAGACGCATTTGAGCAATTGATCATCCCGGACGCAAATGGCGTTGGTAAGTCTCGCCTAAAAACAAAGGGGAAATGCATTTTTATCTCTTTTGATGCATGGTTCTCATCTCTTCCCGAAAATAGATCCTTATCCAAAGTTCATCCAGGCCAATCGCACGCTGCTGGACTTGCAGTGCGCGTACCCAAAGGTCAAGGACTTTGATTTTAGCCAATTTCTTGCTGCGGCGGGCGTGATGCAGCCGCGTCGCTATTCGATTGCAAGCTCGCCGCTGGCGAACACGTCGCTGGCCGCGCTGGCAGTCGGCGTCGTCGACGACGTGGTGCAGAATCGCCATTATCCGGGTCTGGCGTCGTCGTACATGGCCAGACTCGATCCTACGCAAGGCGGCGCGCCATTGCCCGTGCGCGCCGCACTCAAACCGGCCAAGAGCACGTTTGCACTGCCCGAAGATACGGAGGTGCCCATTCTCATGATCAGCGCGGGCACTGGCATCGCGCCGTTCATGGTGAGAATGCAAAAAATAGCGAAAACCCCGCCTTTTTTTCTCACTCTTTTTATTATTTCTGTCGTTGTGTAGGGATTCCTGCAAGAACGCAGTGTGCAAAAGCAGCAGGGTCAGTCTGTGGGCAACACGATTGTGTTTTTCGGTTGCCGTCGCGAGGACCACGATTATATTTTCAAAGAGGAGTTGGCGATTTACCAAGATCAAGGCCTGCTGACCGGACTGCACGTCGCGTTTTCGCGCCAGGAACCGCCGAGCGCCAACAAGTACGTGCAGCACCAGATCCTGCTGCACGCGTCGGACGTGTGGGCTCTCATGCATCCTACCAATGGCGCCAAACCAGGCATCATCTACGTGTGCGGTAGTGGCGCCATGAGCAGGGACGTGCGAAAAGTGTTCATCAATATGGCTAAGAGCTTTGGTGCAGCGTCAAATGACGACGAAGCCGACCAGGTGCTCCAGGACTGGATCGATGGCGGGCGCTATAATGAAGACGTCTGGGGCTAAAAAAAAAAAAAAAAAAGCCAAAAAAAAAGCAACATTTTCAAATTCATTCTGTAAATAAATAAAATCTGTCCAATTTCATTCTTTCATCTGCCATGTAGGCATCTTACCGCGACGCGTCGCGACGTAACTATTTTGTTTGCATAAAGTTGAGATATAAAGTGAAGAATGATGGGGATTCAGGAACGCGTGTCCTGCAAGGATTGAAATTTTGCATCCCTCACCGATTGAAAGACTTGGCCACCCATTCAATGGCAATAGTTGCCCTGTAAGTGATGTTGTGCCAAAGCTGGCCTTGTGTTCATGCCCATTAGGCCAAGGAGCCCGGCACCCAGGACCCTGAATCAGGGAATCTTTATTTAAAAAGCATTAAAAAGTGAAAATGCGGCCCAGCAAGCCAATGATTTAAATGGCGGCACCCTTTTGTCAAAATCGCAAGGTGCTTTACCGCCAAAAAGGCGAATGCGCGCGCGTTTATTTTGGAGTCACCGCGCTGACAAACCGGGGGGATGAGTTGTTTTTCTTTTTTTTTTTTTTTTTTTTTTTTTTTTTTGTGTATTCGTGTCACGACCGGATCCATGCAACACCCAAAAGGGGAAATTGAGCAACTCATGTTTATTCGGCAGCGCCCCGTCAGCTGGCGGAATGTGAATTGTCCCTGTAGAAAAAAAAAAAAAAAAAAAAAGGAGGTTGAAACGAGCGCGTCGACGTCTTCCTCGTCGTTTCTTTTTTCTTTTACTGTTGCCATGACGACGACACTCTTGCTACTATTGGCCGCTACAGCACAGTATGCGGCGGTCAGTAAAAAACGGCGGTCACGCTGGCGGGCGCTGTCCTTCTTTCTTTGTTATTTCTTCCTATAACACACTTTGGTTGACGATGGCGAAAAAAGAGCCTATTAATCCTCGTAAGTGCAAATAACAGAATGAACCCCCTGTGCCTGACGCTTGTTTTTCGTAGCCTCGAATACCAAGTACGCGTCCATTGAGTCTTTTTTCAGTCCAAACGTAAGAAAACTTGTTTGTTGTGCGCGATTTTGAGTTCCAACGCGCGTAACGCGTCTTTTTTGCTTCTTTTCTAGCGCTTCGCGGTTCTTGCTGACCAAGACCAAGCCGTAAGTCACTGGTCAACTCGGGATTGACGCGTTTTTCAAGCTTGTTTTGCTCCAAGTGAACGGATGGATGTATTTAAAATGGCATTTTGTCTCATTTAGGAACATCGAAGCGACATTGACCCTCCCGCGACGCCAACAAGCCAGGATGAAGTTGAAAACGACCAAGACGAAGCCTGGACACTCGTGGAACACAAGGTAATAGAATAGAGCATGGCCCCTTTTTTGCTTTTTTTTTTTAATCTTTTTCTATTTTTCAAAGCGTCGCCGTTCACAAGCGTCCACGGTGGACGTCCCGCCCGCACACCGCCCCGCTCAACGCCCGCGCACCCAATCGCCTGGTTATACCATGAAAAATATGGTAATCGAAAAAGAAAAGGAGGACGTGCGTATAAAAGTGCTCACTTTTTTTTTTTTGAATGATCAGACCGAGGATGAAGAAGTGCAAGAAGCTTTGCGCGTCAGCGCGCTGCTTGCGGCCAAAAAGGAGGTAAGAGAATCATTGTCAAGCGTGTTTTTTTTAGAGCGCGTTTCTTGGCAAAATGCAAAAACCGGCAAAAACGAAGAAAAAGAGCTCAAATTCATCTTGTGTTTTCCATCTGGTAGGTCGACCGTGATGCAGAGTGGCCACCATTGGAACGACACGTCGCCATGGATGACAAGGGCAAGAGCAAGCCCAAGTTGGCGACAAGCGCCGAGGAAACGATCCATGCGCCCACGACCAGTCCCGCTACCCCACGTAAGTCCAAGTAAAAGAGTGAACTCCTATGCCTGACGCTTTCTTTTCATAGCGCCCCATGCCAAACGTGGGACCATCGACTCATTTTTCCATCCAAACGTAAGAAAACTTGATCGTTGTGTGCGGTTTTGAGCTCCAACACGCGCAACGCGTCGTTTTTTCTTCTTTCTAGCGCTTCGCGGTTCTTGCTGACCAAGACCAAGCCGTAAGTCACTGGTCAATTCGGGATTGACGCGTTTTTCAAGTTTGCTTTGCATCAATTGAACGGATGGATGTATTTAAACTGCCTTTTGTCTCATATAGGAATCTGACAGCGTCACGGACCGTGCCGCGACGCCGACAAGCCAGGAGGAGGATGACAAGGACCAAGGTGAAGCCTGGACACTCGTGGAAAACAAGGTAATAGAATAGAGCATGGCCCCGTTTTTGCGTTTTTTTTTTAATCTTTGTCTATTTTCAAAGCGTCGCCGCTCACAGTCATCAACGATTGACGTCGCGCCGGCAGACCGTCCGCCTCAACGTCCCCGCACCCAATCCCCCGGCTACACAATGGAAAACATGGTAATCGCCAAAGAAAAAGGAGGATGTGCTTATAAAATTGAGCATTAGCGCGCTCACTCTGCTTTTTTTTTTTTGAACGATCAGACTGAGGAGGAGGAACTTGAAGAAGCTTTGCGCGCCAGCGCGCTGCTTGCAGCCAAAAAGGAGGTAAAATCATCATTGCCGAGTGTGTTTTTTTGGGGCGTGTTTCTTGGCAAAACGCAAAAACGGCAAAAAAGAAGAAAAAGAGCTCAAACATCTTGTGTTTACCGTCTGGTAGGCTGAGCGTGATGCGGAGTGGCCACCATTGGAACGACGCGTCGTCATGCATGACAAGTCCGACATCAAGGGCAAGGGCAAGGCAATAGCAACATTTGCCGAATCTAGCACGAACGCCGCCGCCGCAATTCATCCTTTGGACAGCAAGCCAAGCACAAGTGCCGTCGCTGCAATTCATCCTTTGGACTGCGAAGCAAGCACGAGCGCCGCCGCCGCAATTCACCCTTTGGACAACGAAGCAAGCACGAGTGCAGCCGCCGCAATTCATCCTCTTGCCATTGAAGATGAGATGACCGAGGATACCAATGAAGCGGACGAGGTACGAATTGGGGCGACCTGTGAAGGGATTTGTTGAGAATGATGGCTGACAAGCCTTGTTTTTGTTTAAAAAAAAAAGGCTGTTTATATGACAGCGAGCGACGACGAATTCGATGAAGCGGCGTTTGAGCTGGACGATGCCGAAGATGAGAGCGATTTGCAACCAGTCCCCAACTCCGTAGGCATCCCCACCATAAAAAGCCTGAAAATCGTGAGCATCATGGTGCACAAGGTGACGCCGCAAGGCTCGGGCCGGGCCAACCATGTGGCTGTCTGGTTTTTTGAAAGCAAAAGCAAGCCAGCGTCTTTTGTTTCCGGTCATGTCGCTGGTGACGGCCTCCATTTGAAGAGCTCCGCCTACTTTGGTATTTGTGCCACGGCATCATCGGTTCTGGAGATGGTGACATTGTTGCGCATCATGCGCGTCCCCGACGCACAGCTTTCGTAAGCTCTTTTTCTTTCCGTCTCCCCCTTTTTTTCCTGACACAGCTCATATCGTCGTCTTTTTGTTGTAGGTTTTCAAGTAGAAACACTGTTTCGCGTCTTGGCGGCGGCCGACTCGGCGCTGTGCTTTGGAAAATTCACGACGTCGAGGTTGATGCCGTGTGGCGATCGTTTGGCTTGGCATCGTCGTCAATTTACGACGTCATTTGGTCAAAGGCCGTCATATTCATCGGTGATGTTCATCAAAACGAGGACCGTGCCCGCTTCCTTGTGTTTGTTTTTGGATTGATCTTGGCCGATGGCAGTGTGGCTCCGCACCGGTGCAGTGACCAAGCCAATTGCTACTTTGAACGCCTCGAATTGGCCGCTCGAGACAAAAAAATGTTGGAGCTTGTGTTGGTCAATTGGGTCGCGGTCGGTGGCATCCCTTCCGACATCGCCAAATCCAGCACCGTGTTCCGCATACGTATCTCTGCTAGCCATCCGGAGAACATCAAGCTTTTCAAAGAAGGCTTGGCTCATATCAAGGAATTTTGCGATGATCTTCCGCCCAGGCTTGCAAAACTCGACCATTTCTTGGAGCAAAAGAAGCAGCCGCTTACGGTTCTCTCACCCGAGTACAATCAAGTTGATTTCACGACCTTTGTCACCGACCACGACGACGGCGAGCTTCGAGTGCTAGCGCAAGACGTGTATCGCATGGATACGTTCGCAATCAACCCAATCCTCAAGGCTTTAGATATGGCACCAATCTCCTCCATTCATGAATTGAGTCTCCAAAAGCTCTTGGAGGGCCTGAAACGAGTCGATCAGCTTTGCACGGACAACCCAAACAGCGTCAATGGCATGCAACGAGCCCTGAGTGGTTACTACAAGCTCTTGGCCCTGCGCACAGTCAAGTTACCCCTAAAGAACCGGCGAAAAATCGGCTTCCCGTGCCCAAAACCTGATTGCGACCGAAAATTCCTTAGCAACTATGACCTCGAGATTCACCAGCGCATGGAGCATGGCGCCGAGAAGCTGAAATGTGACTACGAATTTTGCAACCTGGAAGCAAACACCCGCGGACAAATCACAAAGCACGTGCAAGCATGCCACAAGAAGAACAAAAAGAGCCCGTACAAATGCTTCCACGCTCAATGCGAGTGCTATTTCAAGCATCCTCATCCTACCAACCACCCCGCCGCCTACCAAGAGCACGTGCTAAAATTCCATGACGTCGAGATCGCGTTTCCTTGCGACCACCAAGATTGTGAAATGGTGTTTTCCACTGAACAAGACCTTGCGACGCACGCCCGCACCCATGAAGGCGACGCCAAAGTCATGTGCCTCTATTGCGATCGGCTATTCAAGGACGGCGAAGCTCGTGCCCAACACATGCGATCAAGCCACAAGGAAAAATTTGTCAAAGCCAAGTGGCAATGCCCCGACGGCGATTGTAACGTCAATTACGCTAGCAAAAAAATCAAAATTGTCGAAGACCATTACGACGCAGTGCACCGAGGCAAGGTGTATCGTTGCCGCCATGACGGCTGCTGCAAAAGATATGCCAATCGCTCTGACCTCAAGACTCATAGGGTGGTACACACCAAGGGCAAATCGACATGTATTCTATGCGCGAGACAAGTATTTTACATCAGACAGCACTATACAGATGTACACAAATTGTCGTTGGAGACCGCAAAGAAGCTGATGGAGCTATTGCACCCACCTCTTCCACAAGATGACCAATAAAAAAAAAAGGATATTGATTAGCCGGCTCGCGATTTTTTCGCGAGTTGGGGCTTTTGCGCTCGTTTCGGCGCGTGACGACTCGCTTTATGTCTTCGTTTGGGCCTCTAGGGTGCCTATTGTGCAATAGACGCGTAAAATTACCACCATAGCCCCGTGTTTAGTGTTGTTGAGTGCGATTTATACGCATGTTTCTTGATTCGCGTGTCAAAAAGCGCGTGTCGCCTCTCAGTGACCGGGGTCGGCATGGCCATTGTGCTTGAAAAGACAAAAATTTGTGAAAAAAGGCCCTATTTTGACGCTAGGAGCAAGTCCATGAAGAGCGAGAGCACGACCGGGCGCATGTTCTGTTCATTGAGATCGTAAGGGGTGATCTGCAGGTTGTCAGATTTTGGCGATATTCGATCGGCGATGGCACGTGCCACATCCACGTTACACGATCTCCAAGCGGCTGTATTTTTTGCCCCGTGACCATGTCGGGTGCCCATTGCCACCACCACGCGCACGAGCGCTCAGAGCGAAACATCAAAGAGTCTGTGTGTCCCCCACCTAAACATCACGCTGATCCAACAGCCTCACCAAGTCGTCTTCTCTTGCATTGCTTTGCCCAGCAGCTGCGCAGCGTCACTGACGATGCCACCGCAGACGCATTTGAGCAATTGATCATCCCAGACGCAAATGGCGTTGGTAAGTCTCGCCTAAAAACAAAGGGGAAATGCATTTTTATCTCTTTTGATGCATGGTTCTCATCTCTCCCCGAAAATAGATCCTTACCCAAAGTTCATCCAGGCCAATCGCACGCTGCTGGACTTGCAGCGCGCATACCCGCAAGTCAAGGACTTTGATTTTGGCCAATTTCTTGCTGCGGCGGGCGTGATGCAGCCGCGCCGCTATTCGATTGCAAGCTCGCCGCTGGCGAACACGTCGCTGGCCGCGCTGGCAGTCGGCGTCGTCGACGACGTGGTGCAGAATCGCCATTATCCGGGTCTGGCGTCGTCGTACATGGCCAGAATCGATCCTGCGCAAGGCGGCGCGCCATTGCCCGTGCGCGCCGCACTCAAACCGGCCAAGAGCACGTTTGCACTGCCCGAAGATACGGAGGTGCCCATTCTCATGATCAGCGCGGGCACTGGCATTGCGCCATTCATGGTGAGAATGCAAAAAAATAGCGAAATAACCGCCTTTTTTTCTCACTCTTTTTATTATTTCTGTCGTTGTGTAGGGATTCCTGCAAGAACGCAGTGTGCAAAAGCAGCAGGGTCAGTCTGTGGGCAACACGATTGTGTTTTTCGGTTGCCGTCGCGAGGACCACGACTATATTTTCAAAGAGGAATTGGCGATTTACCAAGATCAAGGCCTGCTGACCGGACTGCACGTCGCGTTTTCGCGTCAAGAACCGCCGAGCGCCAACAAGTACGTGCAGCACCAGATCCTGTTGCACGCGTCGGACGTGTGGGCGCTCATGCATCCTACCAATGGCGCCAAACCAGGCATCATCTACGTGTGCGGCAGTGGCGCCATGAGCAGGGACGTGCGCAAGGTGTTCATCAACATGGCCAAGAGCTTTGGTGCAGCGTCAAACGACGACGAAGCCGACCAGGTGCTCCAGGACTGGATCGATGGCGGGCGCTACAATGAGGACGTCTGGGGCTGATCTTTAACAACGAAAAAAAAAAGAATAAACGACGCGTTAATCTTAAATGAGTGACATCGAAGTTGAAATATGCGCCTTTTTGTGACAACAAAAAGAAAGAGCCAGTGACCTTGAAGATGCAATACGATTGATACTGCGTAAAAGGTCGTTTGATGCATCGTTGCACCACAAAAGGCTGATGATCAATGAGCCAATGGCACACCCCAGGAGCCAATGGTGCTTTGAAGCCCATCATTGGCCCATTGCCAATTTGGGATGCATGATTTTTCGGGGGGTGAGTTCCCACCTTTTTTTTTTTTTTCTGCGCCTTCTTTTCTCTTTATCTTTAAGCTTTTTGTATTTATATTTCATGGTGCACTGGCCGGCTCACTCTTTTTTCTTGCTAATCAGTGCTGCCTTGGGACATGGCTGTGGTGTGTAAGTACCAATGACCAGACGATAAATGGATAATGGCCGGAATTCGTCCTTTTTGGTTGCTGACGAGGACGTTTTCTGCTTCTTTTTGACATTTTTATTTTCTGTCAATTAGCCTCGTTCACAACGAAGTGACACATCGAGCCATTGAATTGTTTCAGCCAACGAGCGCAATTGAACAGACATTCAGAGGTTATGTGACGGACCATCCAGGCTACTTGCAAGCAGGCTCGTTCTTCCCCGATTGGGGCTACCAATGCTTGGGCAATGACCAGCAGGCTGAGGATGGTAAAGGAGCGCGCGCGGGCGCACGACATCAAGGGGCTCGGTCCCGTTTCATCTGCCATCATTGGCTCACCTTTTTTTTTTTTTTTGCCCCCTTTTTGCCTAATAGCTCATTGGGCACCCTTTATCAAAGCAGCCATTGATCATATCCGCGACACGTACCCGGGCCCGTGGGGTGACGACAGCGACCACGTCAAGGTACGACCCAAAAAAAAAAAAAAATAAGAGAAGAAGAAAAAAAAGACCAAAAAAGGGACCACGCGCGCGCTCATGCGTCCCTGCTCGTGGCTCGTTGCTCCTTTTTTTTCTTGTTTCCAGGGTCTTGTGGCGTTTGTGTTGGGTGTGTTGTCACATGACGTTGCGGATGTCAAGTGGCACTCGCTCAATGGGCTAAAGGACTACTTTATCCAAGCAATGGCGCACATGGACTTTGACGGTGATGAGCAGGCGGCGCATCAGGTGGCCGACACGGGGGGCGAGGCCGTGCTAAGGCACAGCGCGCACCTTGATTATTTGGCGGATCAATGGGAGCTGCCGCTGGACGACATTCTGCGCATTTACGAGCGATTGTACAATGCTCACCCAGGCACCGCGGTGCCCAATGCCGAGCACGTGCGCTATTGCATGATGCGCGCCTTTGCAGGCATCAAACTCGATGTGGGGCTCGCCAAATATCTCTTTAATTTCTACGGCGCCAAATCGCCCTTTCTCGTCACACAATTGGACGACTACCACAGCGGCGGTCCGTACAAAAATCAATCAATCCATCAAAAAAAAAAAAAACAAGAAAAAGAAAAAAAAGAGGATTCTCATACTCATTTTTTGTTTGTTCTTTTCAATAGGCCTGCAGGACATGGCTGCCAGTGTGACCAATTGCTACAGCCAAGCCATTGGCATGATGCTGCAGGGGGAAAAAGTGCACGAGCCACTCTGTGGCCTTTATTTTGACAACAACAAGCATGTGCGCTTTGCACGCAATGCAACGACGCGCGGACCACGATGTCACCACCACACCAAGGGGCACGAAATAGACGTGTCCAAACGCGTCAGAGCCATTGTCGATGAAGACACGGGTGTGTGGACGTTTTCGGCCATTGAACGCGACGACGCGCCTGCCGCAGCTCTTTTGAATTTTCAGCATCCATTTACACTCCACCAGAACGGCGCAGCCGATGAACTCGCCAAGAAAATCGAGAATGACGCGCAATTAGCGTCAATTGACGGCAAAAGTGCAAAAGACGAGTTTACGACGTGCCACGTGGCGGATGGTGACCACGACGACGAGACAGTGGTGTCGATGGGGTCGTCGCTCGGCGGATTTGGCCACGCCATGGTGTCTGGTGATTTTGACGGCGACGGGCGCCAAGAATTGGTGGTGTCGTCGCCGTACGACAGCCCTGATCTGGCATTGATCATGGCCGGAGCGGTGTTTGTGATGGATGGAAACCAAGAAAGCGAGGATGACGCTCAGGCACGGCCGCATGACGAAAAAGGCAAAAACGACAAAGCGAACGCGCGGCACAAACTCCGCGGGCGACGGCGGCATGTTTCACTTGGTGGAACCGTCCCTGGTGGCCGGTTTGGCTGGGCCATGGCCGTCGTCGACATGAACAACGATGGCATTGACGATTTGGCCGTTGCAAGTCCCTTTGGCCCGGACGGAGGCCACGTTGACGTCTTTTACGGCAAAAAGGGCCAAGGCCTGTCGCCAAAACGGCGCATTCGCATAGAAAGACCCTCGTTTTCTCTCCTTGGCAATGGAAAATCGGGTTATGGGGCGGTCCTCAAGGGTCTGGAGCAACAACACGCACTAGCCATTGGCTGCCCGCATTGTCCCAATGCGCACGGTGACCGCCAAGTATTATTAAAATGCCAATTTTGCCACTTTTTGTCGGCTCGCGCCGCCAGGATACTCACATTCTTATTCTACCTTTTTTTTTTTTTTTTTGGCAGGGAGGCATTGTCGACGTGCTGACGTCGGTGGATGACGTGCCAATGACGCTCGAGAGCCCCACACCCATGGCATACGCGCATTTTGGCGCGTCCATCGCCCCTTTGGACGGCACGCTATTGATCGGTGCGCCAGGCACCCGTGTTAATGACCAACCCCAAGCTGGCCAAGTGTTTGCCTTTCTAAACGGAAAGGTCGTCAGGTCCATGAGCGGAAAAACAGCCTTTGGTCGCTTCGGAAGGTAAAAATAGGGCTGCGGAACAGAAAAAAAATGAAAAAGAAAAAAAAATTCAGGGGGGGGGGTTGTCGTCATACGTTGTTCGTGGTGTGAGAAAAAAAGACAGGTGTGTGTGTGCAACACGCATCACCATCATGCTTGCATGTTTTGCATTTTTGATTGACACGCTTGCTCACGCGCCCGCACCCCCTTTTTTTTTTGTGTGTGTTTCTCGAAGCTTCCTAGCCCAATGGCAAAATCAATGGCTCGCCATTGCAAGCCCCATCGAGGTAGGATAAAAAAAAATGGCCCTTTATCCGAGTGCTGGGAAAAAAAGAACAAGGAAGAACGGCTAGAAAAAGTGGTGGTATGACATTTGGGCCATTTTTTTTTCTCACCACCGAATTGTTGTTTTTGGCATTTCTGTTCCTGTTGCTTTGCATTTTGTGTCACTCGGTTTAGGATGTCAAGCGGCCGCTGCAAAAAGCGTGGCAAGCCGGCGTCGTGCGTGTGTTTGCTTGGCCCTTGAAATCATCGGCTGATGAACCCGTGATCGTCCTTGAAGGCAAGGAAAAATCGGGTCACTTTGGCTCATCGTTGGCCTTTTACAATGATGCAGCCACTGGTAAAGCCGGTCTGTGGATTGGCGAGCCCTTTGGGGCGCAAGGTGAGCAAAAAAAAAAAAAAAAAAAAGGGGGGGGGAAGTAGGAGGACCAACAACAAGCAAGCGAAAAAGACGAAAAGGCGAGGTCCGCAAGGGTGGGTGAGAACAATGAAACGCCTTTTTTTTGGGGGTGTGCCCAAAAATGGCCTTGCCGTTGGGGGGAGTGACAGGGGGAGCGCAACAAAAACCGATTAGATCTTCTTTGCTCTCCGCTAGCCCCTCTTTTTTTGTTGCACCTTTCACGTCATAGCGCAACTTGTTGGACGCGCTATGACGCTCATGGCGCCCATGGCTCAATTTTTTTTTGGTTCTTTTTTTTCTCTTTTTTTTTTGGTCATCAGAGGACGGCAAGGTGTATCAATGGGTACCTGGCCAAGAACTTCGTTGCTTTGGGCAAGGCGCAAATTTGGTAAGTGTCAAGTGGGGTGATTCTCGATGATCCATTTTTCGATGGCCGGCCGCACACGTACGCGCCGTGATTGGACGGGATCAAAGTAAAACCCAGCAAGCCAGCCGGCTTATTCACGCCTTTTGGGCACTTTTTTCAGGCACGATTCGGATCACCGTTGATCCATTTGGATGCTCATGGCGCTGCTTCTCATGTGCGGCTGGCCATTGCCTCGCTCCATTTTCGTAACCAGGACCAAAAGTAAGACAATCCCCACGCTATCCCACCCCTGACGACAACCACACCTTGCCCATTGGGGGGATGCCTGTTGTTCTTCTCTTCTGGTCTCCCTTGCCTTGACCATGACCCCCGCCCCCCTTATTTTAGGCAGTTGTTGACTTGTTTTTGATTTCTTTTTAGACAAACGGGCGCAATTCATCTTTATTCCCTGGAAAAGCAATAAAAAAATATACACCATCGTTCCACGTAGCCTCGTTTCCCCCAGGGCAACACAGCCTTGTTGTTCTTTTTTTCCATGCTTCCATAAAAGGCCTTGGCAGTAAAACCGCAGTGCGCACGTTGTTGTGCACAGATTCATGCTGTCCACGACAAGGATAATTCAAGACCCGGGCCAGTGGCGTGCTTTGATCAGAGAGGTTTTAAAAAAGGGGGGAGAAAAAAAAAAAAAAAGGGCCTGCGTGGGCATGGGGGTCGGGCCCATTTCATCCCTTTTTTTTTTATTCCTTTTTTCTATCTCTCCAAAAACACATAAAAGGGGACCGTGGATGATGGCTCCCCCCCTCGCCTCTCCTCCCCCTTTTTTTTCGTTTCTCTTTTTCACTTTTTGTTGTTGTTGTGTTTTTTTTTCTTTTCCCCTGTTGACTTTTCTTTTCCCTCCACCCCTGATTTTCCAACTTCGCGTTTCCCCCAATGTCAGATCATCGCCCATCCACCACCAAGAAGCGCAGCCATCGCTCGTCTGAACCCAAGGTCTTCCGATGCACTGGCTTTGGCAATTGCGACATGGTGTTTACGCGCAGCGAGCACCTGGCGCGACACGCACGCAAGCACACTGGCGAGGTAAGAAAAAAAAATTTTTTGAAAGAGAGAGAGAGAGAGAGAAAATCACACGATGTTTTTAAATGGTCTCCTTATTTTCAATTCTTTATTGGGCTTGATCAGAAACCTTTCAAGTGTGTGGTGCCCGGATGCAACAGGATGTTCAGCCGCTTTGACAATATGGTCCAGCATACAGCCACACACACCAAGCAGCAGAATCGCAAGCGTGGCGCCGCGCAATCCGACGATGCGCTGGACAATGCGCCCAAACGTGTTAAAAAGCCATCCATCATGACGTCCCATGCTCCAATGGCCCCGTCGCCGCCGCCGCAGCAGCAGCAACAAGTCTGCCAAGCGGCACACCATCCTTATTCCTTCCAAGAGGAGCGCATCATGCCAATTTCCACAAAACTATCGTCATCCATGGGCATGGACCATCAAAAGCTGCCTCCTTTGCAATTCCCCGTGTCGCCCGCGCACCATCCTACGACGGCCGAGGAATTGGATTATTTCCACCATCCAACATCGACGTTCTTGCCGTCGCCCAAGGATCTGGGGCTGGCTATGCCTGTCGACCGCCTTGCGTCCCCACCTTTTGACAATGCCAGCATCTCCAGCCGCGATTCGTACCCGTCCACGTCCAATTCCGCTTCGGCATCGCCATCCTCTTGGTCCGCGTCACCTCCAACCACACATGCCATGGCATTTCTACCCGTCCCACCCCTTGCCGTGCCCCATCATCATCATCATCATCACAACTCCTCTTCTCGCCGCTTGTCGCAAGCCGACCTGTCCATGCCCATCCACGCACTGGCGTCCAATGACATCATGGAGCACGTTGCCCAGCTCGATGACGTCCAATTGACAAATGACGAGTACATGGCCCTGCAGGCCATGTCTCAATTGCGTTCCCCAACCACGGCAACATGGCATCGACATACAAACGACGATCGACACACCCCAAAACATCTCATGGCCCACGAGTCATCATCCCGCTTTGCGTAGACACACCCCCTTTTTTTTTCCTCCCCCCGCGCCCACTTCATCTCCGCCCCTGCCCCTTATTTTTTTTCTCTTACTTGTACATTTTCTCCTCCCACCGCCCTCGCTCCCCACTCTCTTCACATCCCACCACACCCTGGCTTGTTTGATCTCATCATAAGCGCGTGTGTATGTTCACCGTGACGCGTCGTAAATGCTCATGAATCTCCATCCACTTGCCACTTTGTATATATTGTTGTTTGTCCCTCCTCCCTGATTTGATTGTTTTTTTTTTCTCTTGTCGGTCCATGCTCCGCCCAACGATCGCGCCATGAAAATCTGGTCTCCCCTTTTTTTTTTATTTGGGACACGTCTCAAATCATCTCGCTCATCATGTTTGGCTTAGCCTTGCCCCTCTTTTTTTTTTTATTTCCTCCCTTTTTCCCCCCCTGAACGCAGTTACACAGACACTGTTCGTACCTGTTTTTTTTCTTTCTTTCCATATCCATTCGCATCCCCTTTTCATTCCCCCCCTTTTTTTCTTTGAAATCATAATAAATGTTGTCTAATCGCCCATCGGCCATTGAAAATGTGAATATTTTTTTTATAAACTTGGTATCATGATGGGGGCCATGCTTCGAGCAGCACCGACTTCATGTCGGCCGAGATCTTGGGGAGGTAATCGTGGATGGAAAAGGGCAACTGCGCGCCAGGCACGCACGCGACGCGCTTTAAAATGGCGATGTGGCCATGGACAATGGCGTCATGCATACCGCGTTGCGCACTGTCCAGGTTCGGATCGGCACCGTGGGCCAGCAGATAGTCGACGATCAATAGGTGATCCATTCGCATGGCCTCGGCCAGAAGCGCGCCTTTGTGCGCATTAATGATGGCTTCCGGGGTGTTTGTTCGAGAGAGCATGATTTGCACGCCATCCAGCCACCCAGCACGCACCGCAGTGAGCAGAGGCGCGCTTTGCTGGGCCGTCGGGTCCGCACCATTGTCCACGAGCAATTGCAACAAGTCTCTATTTTGCTTTTCCGTGGCCATGAGGCCGCAACCGCCGCGATTGGCATTGGGATTTGCACCGGCATCGAGAAGCAAGTGTGCAATGTCGACGTGTTGCCGATGCACGGCGTTCTGCAGCGCGGCATCATTAAAAGCGTGGACGTCGGCGCCGGGCAAAAGCAAACGCACGAGTTCTGTGTATCCATGTAGACACGCGCTGCGTAAATATCGATCGCGGAACGCGTGCGCGTCGCACTGGTACCGCGTCATCAAATGCCGCACCAGATCCACGCGGTTCTCGGCGCACGCCAGCGCCATCACCGCATCATCCGCATGGTGCACCGACGCGCCATACCGCTTCACCAACAAATCCACCATGGCAATCGCCCCAAACGTCGCCGCCCCATTCAACCATTGGTGCAGTGTGCGCGTGTCCGGCTGGATCTTGTCAATCAGCAGAATCGTCATATTCACATCTTGCTGCCGGAGCGCCATCCATAGCAAATGATCCCCGTCCGCACGCGGATTCGCTCGCAATTTCAGCAAATAGTCGACCACAGGCAGCTGCCGCGCCACACCAAGACTCGCAAGGCTGCGCTGCCCAAGCACATCGTGCGCACCATATCGGTACAACAGGAATTGCGCACGGATCAACGCAGACCGCGAAATCGTGTACATGCTCTTGCACGTGCCCACCAACGCCGGATTCTGACTGAGCAAAAAGATCCGCGTCTGAAGCTCAAACGGAAGCTGCTGAAGACGGCTCTTTTCAGGCTCACACGAGCCACAGGGAGACAGAGACCGAGTTATATTAGACATGAAAGCAGCATGGCCAAACGTCAAGAGATTAAAAAAGCAAAAAAAAAAAAGTGAGAAACAAAACATTCGGCGGGTGGCCCTTTTTGACGTGCTCCGCGGGCAAAACACCGCACGATATAAAAAAAAAAGTCCGCTTCACCACTCCTCCTTAACTTTGGAACACGCGTAAAAAATTGCCTCCTCGCTTGAAACTAGTCAGATATGATATACACTTTTGATCGTTTCTTTCTCAAGAAAAAAAATGAATTAAAAATAGAAGTACAGCGGCCGAGGACATGTCACATTTTGTAATTTTTCATCATTTCTGGCCATATCTCGCGAAATTGTTGGGTAAACGGATCAAACAGGCTCGCACGAAGCTAAGCATGAGCCTATTTTGGTCAGCATTTTCGAATCGCTTGGAGGGCATCACGCTGGCAAATTCATCAGCTCAAAGCTCAATTGCGAGCAATGGTAAATTTAAGATTTGAAGTCAATGGGGGCAAACTGCACGGGAAGAACGCGCTCATTGAGCCGCGCCGATGCGTCTACTATGATACAGGAGCAAGACGAACGCCAAAAACATGGATTAGATTACAAACAGGCACGTGTAACTCGAAAATGGATACGCTTTATCACGCGTCGAACAGGTTGATGATTTTAAACGTGTCAAAGATGCCCAAAAAAAAAAAAAAAACTCTTTTTTTCATCGATCACCAATGCACACATACGCAGCGAGCCATAATCTTTCTGATAAAATGATTTTCCAGAAGCTGCAACCAAATCTTGTTGAGTTTGCTTTGCCCTGCTGGGGTGAAAAATCACTATATTTTTTATCGCGATTCCATCTGTGACTGAGGGGCGTTATGATAACCATGTATCATTTCCTTTTGTTATTTTGGCCCCATGGTTCGTACTTTGTAGAATAGACCTGGAAGTCGCGTGTCATATAGACCGTTGACGGGAAAATCTGTATTTCCCCATAAATTCACACTTTCGACTGTGGCGCGTCAAGTTGCCATTCGATCATTCGCTCCAAACAATTGCATTAGGCTACTACTGTATTTTGGCGCGTCTTTTTCCAACTAGGCGCTGAAAACCAAAAGTCAACTGGATCTCGAATGCCTCCCGGCCTTTTCCCTCTGACTATTTCGCTGCGTCTTGTTGAACAAGGCATTGAAGAAATCGGAGGTGGGCTGGATAGTTGAGAGGATAAATTCGAAATCTCGACGTTTCTACAAATGCGCAGCAGAATTAAACGCCACAAATCATCATGGTTGGGTCACCCAAACGCTACATATTATGTTACATCGATGCGGCGTTTCTTTTGAAAAGACATTCAAACCAAGAGTCAATCGAGTTGTTGTGCAGGTGAATCCAAAATCTTGATACTTTCACAAATCCAGTATGGATTCCCAAAATATTTGGTGGATCGTCGTGAAAATGGTAGCGATCGAAAGAGACGTACTGTACTCAGTTGTCATTTCCTGATCGTTTGCTTGGCTGATGGATGAACTTTGCACGCTTGCAAAAGTCGATCAAACATTGGATTAATTTTCAACCCCATTTTTCTCGGCAACCGGAAAAACAACCAGAGGCGCTTTTGACAAATGTCAAAGACATCTGTTGAATCTCTATCAAGTGAAACCAGTTTCGACGATGGATGACCAAAACTGGCAGAGAAAATCCACTTTGTCATCAAAATCTTTGTTCGCGATTTGCTCGACAACGGTCTAGTCGACCCCCGGTTTTTATACCACCAGTTTTACTAACGAACAGGGACCAAAGCATCTATGATAATGGAATGACTCGCAGCGCGCTAGCTTGGGTTTGAACATTTTGCATCGGTCATTGTTTCTGCGGGTTGCAACCCACGCACTCAGCACTCAGCACACAAAAATGTGCAAAATAAAAAAATAAAAAAATGAAAAAATAAAAATTCCATGCAATCCACGCACCTTAATTTGGAAGTGTCAAACCTTAAATTTTTGCAAAAAAAATCTTGCCCAAAGTAGGCACTTTTCGAAGTCGATCGCCGTTCATGCGTCACTCTTTAGGCTGCCGGTACTGTAGAACTGTATTTTCTTAATTAAGGTGAAATAATGCGACCTGTCATTTTGTGTGCCAATAGCAAATTGCCGGAGTATCATATGTAACCTGTTTGGGATGCATTGATCACTCGGAGTTCGAAATTTCCCAAATTTGGCATTTTCTGAGATTGAAATGTGTGACCCCTGAGTGACCCCTGAATTTTTCAAATGTGGTCGTAGCGCAATGGGGTTTTAAGCTTTTTTGTTGCAAATTTTGCCCTGAACGCGATGCAGATATTTTTGAGTGGGGTCGACCATGCAGATGGACAGATGAATGCAAAATAGTACAAATAGGAGGTTTTTGGCATTTTCGAATGCCAAAAAAAATCGGGCGGGTCGACCGTCTTCTTGAGCACTGGGCCAAAGTTTATGTCGTGACGCATTTTTCATCAACGGGCAGGTAGGCTGTGAAAAATTTTCTGGAGGCACAACAGACCGGCAAAGATCGAAAAATCACGCTCTTTCGATTTTCAAAGGCAAATGTGCATGTGCTTTGTGTATTGAATCCAGATGCATGCATGCAGCAAGTATGTTGTTTTATTATGATAGGTGATGATGGTGTGCCTCAGATGTTTTTACGTATGCTATGATAGGAGAGACGCGTCACGAGGATGAGATGGAATGAGGGAAACAGGGAATACACTATGTCAACAACAACGAAACTGTTATCTTGCATTCTTCTCGTCTCCTGCATGTTTTCAATGCGCGTCGTCGACGTGAAAATGCAGCATTGGAAATTAGCCTGCGCATGCGGCGCACACTTGTTTTGGTCCTTGCGTCAAGTTTGAGTATGGTCAAACGACGACAAGTATTGCAGAGACCCGAAAAAAGTGGCATTTTAGATGAAGCTTTTATTTAAATCTATTTGGCCGGAGAGGACGTGATGGGGATGGTGACAGCGGCCTTGTTATGGCGCATTTCGTGTTGTGTGTCGCGCAGGACAAAGCGGAACCAGAGGATGTTGAGCGGGATGGTGGAGCAGTGCCAGAGACTGTGTGCGTCGAGGACGCGCGCGATGGGCGGGAAATCGAGCAACTCGAGGGACATGGCGATGCTGACGCCGACAACGGACAAGAAGGCCATGTAGGCAAAGCCGCGGCGCGCGGATGGCAGGACGTATTGCCGGATGGACCAGACAACCCAGAGCGTGAGCTGCACGACGCCGACCGCGACCGAGGCCATCATGTTGTACCCATAGTCGAAGCGCCATAGGCTCAGGTATCCAACGTGCATGGCGTAGCAGGCAACAAAGGGCACGACCAGCCACCAGGGCGCGTGTTTGACGTAAAACAAGCGCAGCAGCGCAAAATAACACGAGAAAAGAATCAGCAACCCCGCGCTAAAGTAGTCCATCTTCTCTGTCCATGGCATGTCGCGTGCGTGGAACACGGTGCTCCACACCCACGCATTCATGCCCAGAATCGTGTAGAGATTCAGCCATTTGCGCATAAAATAATTGGCCGGAATCTGTTGCTGCAGCACGCGATAATAGTACAGGTACACGAGCCCATTGCCAATGGAAAACAGGACGGAGGCAGGCTCTTGCATCCCCATCCAGCGATAAAATGGCCTAAATGGACAAGAATTAAGCAATGACACGTGCAAAAGAAAAGAAAAGAAAAGAAAAAAAATGTAGGACGCGCTTTACCATTTGCCATGATATTGATACACGGGCGTGCCGTCTTGCAGTGCCTTATCCGTGATAGCCTGCATACAATGGTATTTGCAATTGTCCTCACTTGAAACAAAATAAAACGAAAAAAAAAGAAAAAAAATGCAATATGAGCGCGTCGAATAGTGCATGGCAACCACCATGGGGGACGTGTCTTTTTTTTTTTTTTTTTTTACCATGACCAAAACGTGAGCCTCAGGGCGAGGGGCAGGACGGTGGGACAGTGTGTCTCCTTGCACTGAGCGACACACGTCAGGTAAATAGGCTGTTCGTTGCCATAGGACGCCGTGGTATAGGGCAAAAGCGCGGCGAGCGTGACGAGCAAATAGCCGAGGCGCATAGTCGACAAAAAAAAAAAAAAAAAGTAAGAGGAGTAAAAGGGCAAAAAAGAAGCGAGTGTGTGTTCCCCGAGCGAGAGGAGAACGAATTTAATCTTGCTTTTTGTTTTCCGTCATAGGTAGAAATTTTTTTTTTAAAAAAAAGGGTGATGCTTCAGCATTGAACCATGCCCGTCCCATAGGCAACAGCTTCGTTCAAAGTGCAAGGCATACGGATCACAGTCGTTGAAAAAAAAAAGAAAAAAACTCTTAATGAGGGAGACGCGGCGAATTGGAAGAATTGGTTCTTGGAATTGGCTATGTTGTAGGTGACAAGCAAAGCAGGAGGCGAGGCATTCAGCGGGGAATGAATCCAGTTGCCATTTAATTCTGATCAACCCGCTTTTTTTTTTTTTTTTTTGTTGTTGTTATTCTTTTTTCTGTGTTCTTTTCCAGCCCCCCCTTTTTTTTTCTCTCTCTCTTTTCTTTTTTTTTTTTTTTTTCTTTTTTTTTTCCTTTCTCTTTTGTTGCATGCGCTGTTGCCGACTATGCTAGTGCAAGACCTTCCCATGTCACAGCAGCAGCCGCTTCACGCCATGAACACACCTCGCCAACTGCCTTTGCGGCGCTTCCTCAAGGCAGCTATGGACGTGCTGTTCCAGCACCGCCCGCCGCCATCTTCACCAACCCCTTCCGCGGCGCACGCCACCACGACGGCGACGACGCCAATGCGCGTGGTAGCCAAGCCGCATGATGACGATGATGACAGCGACGGCGATGTGCCCATTGTCACTTGGAAACTCAATTTATCGGCCACATTGATGACGCTGGACACCAACATCCAGACGCTTGCGGGTCTGGAGCAAGTGTTGGATCAGCTGGGCAATGATCTGCAGCACAATGATCATCCTGACGCGTCCATACGCACCAAAAACGACACCCACCACGTCCAGCTCAGCCATACGTCGACACATCGACCCACGTATCGCGCACCCAGCTTGACAAACGCCATTGCTCAAGTCTTGTCCTTGTCACGCGTCACCATGGTCCCTGCCGCCGCCGATATGTCTCCCGTCGTCACCGTGTGCAATAGCGTGCAGTTGATCAAACAATGCGTGCAATTGTTCGTCATGTGCGAGGGTGCCTTGTTTGTCGACATTCCACATTTGCTCACGGTCACGGAGCAATTGTTGGCGTCCACACAACAACAACAAATGCAGCAAAAACAGCAACAGCAACAACAACAACCACAACAACAGCAGCAACAGCATCAGCCCGCACCACAAGATGCACTGCTCGTGTATAGTATTTGCGCATTGATGGTGCCACACGTGTTTGTCCATCGACACAATGATCGGCATCTGGGTCAGGCGCTTTCCCATTGTTACGCGACGCGTGCAAAACATCTTTTGCGCGAATTGTTTGACGTACCACACTTGTCTGTGCTCCAGGCCATGTTTCTTCTTTCGGTCCATCCGCAGAGCCACGTCCACTTGTGGTCCACCTCAAGGATTGACACACCGATGCTGTTGGACGCCCTGCGCCTCGCGACATCCATGCGCATGCATTGTCTTGACATGCCTAGCCACGACGAGGATGAAAACGATGAAACTGATAATGACAGCCACGACTTGGACGAGATGAACAGCGACAAATCACGTTTAAAGCACGAATCGGCGGTTTCCACGGCACCCAGGCCGTACCACGCGCAATTGACACCCGACGAGATAGAGCGACGCCGACGGTTGATGTGGATGCTATTTTGTGCCGACCATTTTGCGCATGACAATGCGTCGGGCAAGACGGGCGTGCTGCAGGTGGCGCATTGGCATGTGGATTTCCCGCAAGTGTTACCGGGCGACAAGCAGCCGCGTCAAGTCGCGTATTTTTCGCAGTATTGTCGCGTTGTCATGATTCGCAAGATGCAATTGTTCCAATCGGCGTATGCCATTGTGTTGCGGTCGGCCCAGGCACTTGCCGGTGCCGTGGATGAGTCTATTTTCAACAAATATCTTGCGACGCCCGCCGAATTACGCGTCAATCACAACGTGCCTTTGGACAAGGGCCAATTGGAACCCTTATTGTTGGACACGCTACATTGCCATACCCTGATGGAGGCCCTCGTGCCATTTTTGCCGGCGCGTTACCTGCACACCCTCGACCAGGCAAAATCCATGCGCTTAGCCACCATCCACGATATCTACAACCACGCCGACGTCCAATTCTCGCGACTCAAGCACCAGCCACCCGCGCCGCATCCAGAATCTCAGCAGCAATTGCAACAATTGCAGCAACAGCAGCAACTCGCGTCACTCCTCGCCCTTTTCAAATACGCGCCATTACCCCTGAAACGCGATGACGACACTATCGTCAACAATGGCGACGACGGCCACGACCGAGGCGATGAAAATCGCGAAATGCACACCGTCATCTCTTGTTTGGTGTGGGCCGATAGGTACACATCGCATTTGGAGAAATTGGCACAGATCGACGCGTTTTACTGCCGCCATCAGCCAGGCCACGCATTGCTGCTGACGGCCATGGTCTACGACACCGTCCAGATCAATGGTCAACATTATGATGTCACCATGGTCTGCCGCGCCAACCTCGTGCGGTCGCTGCGCATCGTCCAACGCGCACGACAAGTCAACAACCATGATATGCTGCTCATGTACCTCGAACGCATGCTGCACAATTGCGTCGCGTCCACGGCCGTCATGGATGAAAGTGTCGAATCTCTCGCCACAAAGACAGCCGCCTTGCTCACTGCCCTCCGCCAATCGACTCTCTACCACCCGGTCGCCACCCCCACCTCCACGTCTGCATCCGCCTCCGTCTCTGCATCGGTCGAAGATTCACCCATGCATCCGCACTAAAAAAAACATCAAAAAAAAAAAAACGCGTCGCGTTTCTGCCCTTTCCCCTCTTTCCCTGTCGCCTGTTTATTTTGTCAATTGGATACCCCACACGCCCCTCTTTTTTTTTTTTTTATACGCGTCATGCGCCCTTGTACTTCCTTATCTGCACATTTTTAAATAAAAAAAAAGAATTGGTTAAAAAAGATGAAATCATGAAGAGGGGGGATAATGTATTTATTTTTGATGCCAATCTAAAATGAGGAGGAAGATGCTTATTTCTTCTTTTTGCTGTTCTTGATCTTGCGCTTCTTTTCATGCTTGGGCAGCTTGTGCTTCCGCCTCTCGCGCGCCTCCTCCTTGGCCTTTTTCTTGCGCTCCTTTTTGGCATCCTTGTCTTCGTTCTTCTTGCCACGCAGAGGCTTCTTTTTGCCATCCTCATCGCTCTCTTCGTCACTGTCGTACTCGTCGTCGTCGTCGTCGTCATCATCATCATCGTCGTCGTCTTCGTCGTCGTTTTCTTCGTCATTTTCTTCTTCCTCTTCCTCCTCCTCTTCCTTGACAACCTTATTCTTGCCCTTGGAAGATTTGGTGACCTTTGGCACGTCGTCAACCGACAATTGCTGTGCCGTGGCATCCGCCAATGCCTTGTCGCCAAGGAGATTGGCATAGATCAACTAATAAAAAAAACGTGTCAGAAAGCAGGATCAAATGGCTCAATTGGGGCTATACTTACGTCACTGCCCTCGCCCTCGGCGATGATTTGCGTGTCGCGCTCAACGTCCACCACTTCATTCAAGGTCTGAGGTATATACGATTGCTTAAACACCTGCTCTTCTAGCGTATTGCGCGCGCCCGCCGCGCCTTGCTCCTCCATGCGCTTTTGGATCTTGTCCAGTGCCTCGTCCACCTCCTTTTCGTCATTGCCAAACGACATGTCCGTCACAAAGCTGAACAAATCCATCAGACCCATCACTTGCACGCCCTTTTTCGCAAAATAATCCGTCACATTGAGCAAATCCTTGCGCAAAAACTCGGACGCGTGAGGGTGATCGTGCTCCACAGATTGCGACACATCAATAATGTACAGCGTCTTGGAGTGATACCTAAAAGTATACAAAATGAGCAACATGGAAATGGGGGGAAAAAAAGTCGCATCTTACAGCAAATTGTACTCGGACAAATCAGCGTGCACCAGCTTGCACACTTGGTACATGGTGCGCACATTCTTGATCAATTGGCGATATAGCTTGGGATAGCGCGACGCCTCGATTTGCGCGTCTTTGAGTCGCGGATACGCCCTATAGGTTAAAAAATGAGATCGTGGGCTTCAATTGCTTCATATTTTTTTTTTTTTACCATCCGTTCTTGTCACCCAAGAATTCCATGACAAGCACGTGCATGCGCAGCACGAGAGCCTCGGGCGAAGGGATGCCGGCCTGTTGCAGGCGGCGCAGATTGCGCATTTCCTTTTCGGCCCACACCTTGACCATTTTGCGAGGATTCGACTTTGAATAGCCATGGCGGAAGCGGTATTCGCCCGACACATAGCGGTCGCGGTCCTTGAACGTCAGAATCGACGTCTTATACACCTTGATTGCGCGGTGTTGGCCGTCTTCAGTCGACGCGTGGTACACATTCGCCTCCTTGCCCGTGCTCACACACCCATTGATCTCGTAAAAGATGCCGCGATTCAACATTTTGAACAGAATGATGCGTGTGCGAGGGTCAAGCACCTGCTCCACTGTCGCCCGATCAGACTTGTCCTTTTGCATCGTCCTAAACCGCAAAAAAAAAAGAAATCAATTTCATGCCCCCATGGATCCCCCCTAAAACTTACTTGTCGCCACTCGCTTTCTTGCTGCTGAGCTTAATATCGCTCGCGACAGACGTCGTGATGCGCGGCGTATATTGATCCACGTGAATGCGGCTCGCAAAGCGACCCAGCGACTCGATTTGGCTCTCGAGACGGTTTTTCTTGGATTCAATCGTGTCGTCGGCACCATTGGAAGGTGCCGCTGTCGACGTCGCGGCACCGGAAGCCCCATTGGCATTGGCATTGGCGGCCGCAACCACAGAGGCAGGCGCAGGGACAGCCTGTGTGACGACCTTGCTGCGTGTATTGGCTGCAGGCGCCGGGCGCGCGTCCTGAGACACAGCAGAAGGCGCAACCTGCTGCTTCAGCTTGTTATACTGCTTGGTGAAATCTGCAAAAAGAGAAGAAAGAGCAAAAAGCGACAGGTGTCAGAAAAAAAACGGCGAAAACGAGCGAGTAAGTTTTTACCACCGGTCGCATTGTCCCAGTCTGCGTCGTTTAGCTCGTCGTCAAGATAGTCGTCATAATCGTCAAAGTCTTCATAGTCATAGTCCGCATAGTCAACGTCGTCGTCGTAGGTCGCCATAGTTTTTTTTTTGTAAAAAAAAAAAGTGGAGAGCAAGAAGTAAAAGAAGAAAAAAAAAAAGGGATGATGAGCCTGCGCCGCCCTTTTTTTGCATTCAAATTCCGCAGACAGATGCCGCTCAGCCACCCTTGATGTCCGGCCCGCATCATTTCATGCCACTTTGACCCACACAATGGGAATTTAGGGGGATTTTTTTCCCGCCTCTTGCCGTCGATCGTGATTTGCCAACATGGATGCATGACAGGGACCCTTTTTTTTTTTTTTTGCAATTGGCTTTTTTTTTTATTAAGTGTGTAAGATGTTGAATGTAGTGGGGTGGCATAGAAAGCAGGTATCTTGGATGGTTGAACATACACAAAGACGGGAAAAAAGAAAGAAGGAGAGAAAAAGTGAGAAAGAGCTATGGACAAATCGATGCAAAATCAAAAACAAAAAAACAAGGAAAATGACAAGAGAAGAAAACTAATCAGAAGACGAGGCAATGGCGGTCTTGTTGACGGCGGCTTGCTCGGCCGAGGGGATCCACCCCAGGCGCTCGAGGATCAGACGCGTCGAGCGCTCGAGATTGAAGGTATAAAAATGCACGCCCTTGATGCCGGCCGCCTGCATCTTGTTGATAAAGTCGATGGTCAATTGGATGCCATATTCCTTGACAGCAGCATCGTCTTCCTTGATCGGCTCCAAATCGTTCCAAATCTTCTCGGGCACGAAGTTGTCATTGAACGAGATCACGCGCTTGAGACCTTGGTAGTTTTGGATGGGGAACACGCCCGGCAAGATGGGCACCGTGATGCCAATCGCACGACATTTCGTCACAAACTCCAGGAACATGTCCACGTCATAGAACAATTGCGTGACAATCACGTCTGCGCCAGCATCCACCTTGGCCTTGAGGTGCAGCAGGTCCTCCTCCTTGCTAGGATTGTCAATGTGGCCCTCGGGATGGCCTGAGAAAATTTAAAAAAAAAAAGGTAAAAGTGAGCAAAAATGACACATTTTGGTTGCTATTTCGAGGTCTTTTTTTTTTTTTTTTGTGTGTGTATTTTTACCCGCAACAGCGATGCCAAAATAATCGCCGTATTGCTTGCGGATGTATTTGACAAGATCAATGGCATTGCTGAAGCCGCCCTCGCAGGATTCCCAGCGATCCTGGCCCTGAGGAGGATCACCGCGCAGCGCGAGGATGTTTTGGCAGCCACACGCCTTGGCAGCAGCCAATGCCTTGTCCACCTCCTCGGCAGGCATGTTGGTACATGTCAAATGCATCATGGTCTCGACACCGTACTTTTGCTGCGCGGTCTGCACAATCTCCGTCGTCAATTTCGACGTTGTGCCGCCAGCACCCCACGTCACGTCGACAAACTCGGGATTAAACTCCTTCATGCGACCAATACGATCATACAGGTTTTGGATGCCCTGAAAACCCAAAAAAAAAATAGAAATCAGCGCCATTGAACCCTTTTTTTTTTGTCATTTTGACTCACCTGAGGCGTCTTGGGAGGGAAATATTCAAACGACCAGTACACACGGCCTTCCTCTTCGGCTTGGCGGATCTTATCAACGACCTTCATGATGAATCAATGAGAAAAAATAATTTAAAAAAAGGGGTGGAAAAAAAAAGAAAAAAGAAAGAAAAAAAAGCAAAAAGAATTTTAATGCCCATTTTTTTACGTCCGTCCCAAGGCCAGCCCCAATACCAAGATGTAATGAGATGTGGACACAACTCCATCATGCAATCTGGGCCAATCATTTCCTTTCGCCGTGCCTTTAGCCCATCAGGCCATCTATTTTTTTTTTCACGCTCCCCCTCCTCCCTGCTCTTCTCGCGCCCTTTTTTTTTATTGCGCTTCGTGACATCCCCTCAAAGGGCATGTGCAGCCACTCCTTGGTGGCGCCCATTGGCTCCCCAATTCTCCGGTATGGGGATGAGTTCCATCGCTGGTTTTTTTTATTCATTTTTTTCATGCTTTCAGGGAGAGAGAGTTGCGCGGGCGGGCGCGAAAGTATGAAGATGGGGTTGTGACAATGAAAGATGCGAATTGGCCAATCAAGAGCGCGTGAAAAGACATCACCCAAAAGATGAAGACAAAAACAAGGTTTGACGGCCAATTGCCCGCTCATGATCGTCGATTCTTGCCCTTGGCCGCCGCCGCCTTGCCCTGGCAATTGTCACAATACCATTTGCCCTTGGGCACCGTCTTGAGATCCACGCACGCCAAATGGAACCATTCAATCTCACACTAAATGGTAGAAAAAAAAAAAAAGACGCGTCAGCCTAAACATTTACCATCATCAGTCTTTTTTTTTTTTTTTTTTTTTTTTTTTACGTCGACATTGTCGCACGCCACCATTTCCCCATAGGACACCTGCTGGCAGTAGCAATACAGGGGCTCTTCAGGGTCAATGGCATCGTTGGAAGTGCTAAAAAGAAGAGACACGCGGTGAGCGAAGTACATTTGCAAAATTGGACCAATTGGGCTTTAAAACTTACGCTTTCTTGCTCTTCCCTAGTTTGTGTCACCCCAAAAGCAAATAAGAGACGCTCAGTTGGTCTGTGTTTGTGTCACCTTTGCCAACCCACAAAGGCGGCGCATCGCCCCTCATTTGTCCCGCTTCGCCCGCGCGCTGGCGCGTCTTTATTTTATTTTTTTCTCATCTCTGCCACTCTTACCAGGGCCATTGCTGCGTGCTTGCTGAACCTTGGGAATCTTGGGATCCTTTGGCGGGCGGCCAACTTGATCCTCTTTGAGTCGTCGTTCTAAAATCGCAAAAATGACGCGTCAGGGCCCATGGTCACACAATTCACGCGTTGCTGCCGGATCGACACCATACTCTTGGCTACAATGAACAGAAAAAACAAATGGACGCGAATTGCGTATGAGTTGACGCGCTTTTAATACGCAATTGGTTGTAAAATTTACGTTTTTTGTCCATTTTCATCTCCTTGCGGTCCTTGTCGAGGCGGCGAATGTATTTTTCGCGGAATTCCATGCCTTCTCGCAAACTGCGCGACGTCGGCTCCAAGCCGGGGATCGTCGTGATCCGCACAGCGCCAATCGGATGCACTTCCTCGAGCTTGACAAGATCTGCATCCAACCGATTGCAATGGCGGTCGACCTGATCATAATACAAAAAAAAAAAAAGGAGAAATGAGCTACATCGCGCCAATTGGAGGGAGCAAGCAAAACAAAGGAGAAAGAGGTGGAGCCCAACTTGCCGCGTCGTGTGTCGACTTTGCAAGAGCGACCTTTTCTTCGCCGCGCTTCAGCGACTCTGTCAGCAACGTGATAAGGTCCCTAAACTTGGCCGCGCGGTCCGCCGCGTTCATCTCCTTGATGTTGTCAATAAGCGAGATCGCCTGACTCGCAACACTGTCCATGAGCTCTGAAAAAAAAGGCGATCAGCACAGCAAAACAATCAAAACAACCAAAATACTTACCTTGCGCATACCCGTCCAATTCTCTCATCAGCGTAAAATTCCGCTGCAGCTCCAGTGGAAGCGCTTCAATGGCTATAAAAAGGACGCGTCAATGGGGGGAGGGGAACAAAATGATAAAAAAAAAGGGACACAGACGCGTCGCACGGGAGAAACGAGCGCGCAATCAGCGTCAATGCCAGGCTTTGAGCTGCTTTAGACGCGCGTGCACTTACTATCAATGTAATCATCCAGATAAGCAAGGTGCTCAAGGTATTTGCCGGCAACAGGGCGCATTGTGAGGTAAAAATGGAGTGAAAATGTGAAAAAGGGAAAAAAGGAATAAAAATCGAGGCATGATCTGCCCTTTTTTAGGACCGACTGCCCAACCCTGCGCCGCCTTGAAAAAGAGCGAGCGGCAAGACTCCGATTTGCTTTTTTTCCCTTGTTTCTTGCTTGCTATTTCACACTATGAACGCCCAGCGCTCCGTAAGCACGCAAACCAACACCAAAAATCCTTTTGACTGACTCTTTTTGCATTTTCTATAGGCTCGTCTACCTCCTGATGTCAACCGTGTGCTCTTTGTCAGGTAGATTCACGCTTAAATGACTGTTTTCTTCTTTATTCACCTGTTTTTTTACACATAGAAATCTGCCTTTTAAGATCACCACCGAGGAGATGTACGAGGTGTTTGGCAAGTATGGTGCCATCCGCCAGATCAGAGTGTAAGCGCGTCGTTGCCACCGCGGCGAAAGAGACTTTGCCTTGTTGCATGCCTAATTGACTCATATTTTAATCTTTTTTTGCACAGTGGCAATGCAGCCGACACTCGTGGCACGGCTTTTGTGGTGTACGAGGACATCTTTGACGCCAAAAACGCATGTGATCACTTGCAGGGCTTCAACATTCTAGGCCGCTACTTGATCGTCCTGTATTATCAGCAAAACAAGGTCACGAAAAAGATGAATCTCAAGCAAAAGGAAGAAGAAATCGCCCAGATGAAAGAGTAAGATTCACCCCCACCGCAACAACAGAGCACGAACTCATTTCATTTTGTTTTTAAATAGACGCTACGGTGTCGATTAGCTTGTCGTCCGCGTTTTTTGATGCCAATCTCTTTCCTACCACCATTGTCACCTTTTTTTTTCGACCCTTTTTCGATCCCGTGTCGCCTGCCGCACGCTCATTGTACAAAAATCTCTCAGCCCTTCCCCGTCCCTTTCTGATTACCCCACTTTTTTATTCATATCGTTCGCATTTTCTTTTAAAAAAGTAAAAACAAAAGCTCAATTGCTCATCCATCTATCAATTTCTAATCATCAGCCGAGTCCGCGTTGCTCAGCACCTCGCGCTCACTGCTCGCATACTTGCGTTAAGTGGTTCTTTAGCGAGCTTTGGTGCGCAAAGGCGAGTGGACTGATTTCGCTGTAATTTATGGGCGATTTCACAGGAATGTATTAATTCAATGGCCAAGAAAATCTGCCATCGTTTCGATGACGCCTCATTTCGCATCTGATTCAATTTTGGGATCATTTGGACAGCTATGACCAGAGATGATCTTAAAATAGTTAATTTTCGCAAACATTGACTACAACTGATCAACTAAGCACGGCAGCATCGCGAAATCCATCGTAATCTGAAATGGCAAGCTAGAAACCATGAGTATGATTGAATGCGCAGGTGTCAAAAGTCACTGGAGGTGCGCTATATGCATATCAAGAAATGAGCTGTTTTGAGCACCCGAGAAGAAGTCGAAAAAGTAGGTCCGCCAAATCGCACCAAACTTGTACATAATATACTTCGAATGACGAATCGACGAGAAATGGCAAAAACGAACCGGATTGATATATTTGTTGGCGAGCAATAAGCAATTTTCGATGAAACTTCAACGGCGAATTGCACTGGAAAAACGCATTGCAGATCTATTTTTGACGCGTCCATCAGAAAGAGAAGCTCCAGGTACATGGATTAGATAAGAAACAGACGCGTGTAACTCGACACCTGACGCAGTTTATCTCGCGTCGAATAGCATATATGGTTTTGAAAGCCCCGTCAAAAGTGCCAAAATCAGTTTTTCTATCGATCACCAATGCCCACGTACGCGCCAAGCCGTGCTCTTTCCGTTGATATGACTTTCGAGACGCTGCGACAAATCCTCGTCGACTTTGTCCTGGAGTGAAATTTCCTAGATTTTTGCGTTTTACGCGAAACCCAGTCAATGGACCCCCAGGTTTTATTGCATTTCTGTCGGTCTTGGAGGCGACTTCGCCATGTGCGTGAACGGCGCGGCGATCTGAAGTCCAAAATTTGACGATTTTCCGTCGGTCGACTGTACCTCTTGGGAAATTCACGATTTTCGAAAATGGTCATTGCCCGGTGACGAACGCTCGCATCACAGCAAGAGTGAGCTCATTCGAACGAGAAAGATTGCCACTATTGGTTCTAAGAGCAAATTGGCCTGCATCATTGCCTATTTATTGACAAATGCCCAAAAGTCACCGCAAACGCTAAAATCGACATGTTCTTGATCCCCCTGGCCGATCATCATGTTACTAGCGCTACCTGATAACGAAAAGAAGCGTAAAATAACTTTACGCATCGGTTTGGACACACATCAGCTTGAACGGCATTAGCCAAAGACCACAAAAAAGGATCAAACGCGCACCAATTCAAGACTGCTGGCGCAAAAAGGCTTTCATATGAGTGTCAAATTGGGATCAACTGTTCCTCGTCGATCGGCCGTTACCAAGGCATTAAGAACAGGAGGTCAACCAACGAGAAACAGGTCGACAAGCTTCGATGACTTGATTTTTTTGCATTAAAAGGTCTATTTCTGTACGAAGAGAGGACACAGCTTCACATAATGTAGATCAAATGACAGTCAGGACTGAACCGCATCGAAGCGAGGCTGGTTGCAGCAGCGATTCAGGGGATCAAGGAGGTACTGTATTGTAGGGACAAAAAAAGGCGAATTCAGCTAGAATTGGCCATTTGAGCGCCTGGACTTTTGTCGGTCGAGTCCGCTTGGCATTGCTCTTCTCGTTTTCCCCCTCGTCTTGGTTTGGCTAGCTCCGTTGCATCACATACCCTTGCTCCCTCTTGCAGCTTTCTCACATTTTACACCATTTTTGCTTCTTTGAGCAACCAAACAAGCATGACGACGCTGTCACGCCTATGCTTTTTGCTCCTTGCGCTGGTGTCGGCCGTCTACGCCTACCTGCACGAGCCCTTTGCTCCCTTCACATTCACAGCGCCCGCACAGGCGATCCAAGTCAAGCGAGGCGACACGTTGAAAATCACCTGGTAAAAAAAAGGGGTCCCCCGGCCTGGCCCAATTGCCACGCGGTCTTTTCCTTGTACAAGACACAGGGTCAGATGCTGACCTTTTTTTTTTTTTTTATTTAAAATAAAGGGAGATGCATCCGGGCGCCAAGTTTCCCATCTATGGCTATGCAGCGGCCAGCAACTCAAAGACCATTGGTAAGGATCACGCCCACTTGGATGGCTGCCAGGCATGCGCACCGGTCTATGGCTCACGTGGCGCGCCCATAAAGCAAGAGAGGCTGAGAATTGAAGCGATTTCGAGCGACTCACCACTTTTTTTTTATCCTCGCTTTTAGTGGGTTTGCTTGCTGTGGATGCGACGCGGGACGCTCGGTACCTGCTCCGTCTAGGGGACTTGAAATTGGTCGATCAGGCGTACGAATGGATTATTGACGATGAGATTGAGCCTGGTGATTATCGCATTGGCATTGGACTCTACTATCATGAGATGACGCCCATCATCCACGTCGAGTAATAATAAATAAAACAAACGATCTTGATTACCCCCCTCCCCCTTGTTGCCCTTGGTGACCCCAACGTGTGCCCATTGTGCACCATTTGTGTGGAGGCAAGAATTGAGTTTGTTGCAATGCCGACCAAATGGCCCATCCGAGTGATGATTAGCCCAGAGCCTTTGAGATCCCACGCGCGATAAACCTGTTACGCGTCGACTAAAAATTCTGCATGGGAAGGGAGCTGGGGACCAAGAAGCCAGAAAAATAGAATTGCACCAATTATGGCGCATCAGGATAAAAAGGAAGGCGACCGAGGGAGTGTGCGCGCGCCGGCGCCCAGGCTGCAGGCGATCACGTCGTCATGTGTTCCGTGTCACTTGCTGCAAATGGCGTAGACGCACCCCATTTCATGCAAACAATCCACTAAATTCAGGGCCGCTCCTCCATCAAAAATGCAAAAACAAGCAGTTACACATCCATGACCCGGTTCCGGTCTGTTGTTGTGGCGTGGCCGGTTCCAATTGCAATTGATGGACGGGCAATTGAGGGGAAGAAGAGATGCAAAAGGGCAAATCAGGGCCCATTGGGTGTGTGTGTGAGGTGAAATGCAGGCGCTTGATGCGCATGGGGCGAAAAAAAAAAATGAATGATCGCATTATAGGCGGAGATGACCGGCTGGGCCCAGCAAGTCAGTGTGGTCCATTTTTGTGTTCGCCCCCCCCCAATCATCGGTCGTCAAAAATTTCCATTTTCATTCAAAAAGGTGCAACTTTGCACTTAGAATTTGCCCTTTTCTTCTCTTCTTCCACCATTCTTTTTTTTTTTTTTTTTTTTTTTTTTTTTTTTCCCCTCACCATCATTGCATTGCACGCCGCCCCCCTACTCAATCAATCGTCCCATCGATTCTTTTTTCTCTCTCACTAGCCCCCTCCCCACTCCACTCTCATACGCGCTGCGCGCCGTTCAACAGGTCCAATCTCTCTCTCTCTCTCCCCACTCTTCGCTTCCTCACTTTTTGGCAGAAAAAACGAAATAGAAAATTAGCATTGATGACGCTCAAAAGGACACGCTTCAATTTAACCTTGTCCTTTGCCATGGCCCTCGTGGCCGCCACCGTGTCAGGGCCCCATTACGTGTTCCCCACCTATGGCACGTCGCTGGCAACCAAATTTCAATGGTCAGCACTGGAAAATAGCCTTGTCAGCACCGCTTGCTTCATGGGCATCTCCTTCTCTGGCCCTTTGTGCTCCTTTCTGATCGAGCGCTATGGACCCAAAGGGTAAGAAAAAAGGAAAAAAAAAAGGAGGTCCACTTTCACATAGAATGCGCGTGCACGCACGCCAAGTCGTCCAATGACCCACTTGAAATGGGGCAAAAGGGTTGTCGTGCATGAATTTGCGTCGTTTTTGTGCCCCTAACCCACCATCCTTTTTTTCTTTTTTTGCCTCCTCCTTTTTGTATCGACAGGACGCTCCGCTTGTCTGCATTTTTGGGCTCGATCAGCCTGTTTTTGCTCGCCCAAACGTACAAAGGCGTGCTTCCCGGACCTTTTGAACTGTGTGCCTTTTATCTTGTTCTAGCGGGCACGGCGGGCGCCGCCGCTTATCTTTGTGCTCTTGATTCCCAGGTAAAAAAAACAAGGGGGGAAGTGAAAAATGGCATCAAATTCGCTTATCTTTTTTTTTTCACAATGGTAGTCGCACAATTTCCGTCACCACCGCGGCATGGCGATGGGTTTTACGAGCGCTACGCTTGGTTTGTGTGGCCTCGTGTTTTCGCAGATCAACGATTACTTTTTCAAGAATCCAGCGGATCCAGAGGAGGACGACACTTATGGGTTCTTGCTGTTTTTGTCGGTGACGACATTATTTGGCATGTTTGTGCCATCGTTTGTGCTTGGGCCACTTTTGCATGAGAATGACGAGGCATTGGACTCGTCACCGCCCATGTACAATCGCGTGCCGCCCACCACGGATCTCACTGTATACCCTTCCATGGACACGCTGGACGTCGGGCTGGATGACGATGGGTGCTCGAGCCATCCGACGCTTGTCGACGATAGCGACATTGACAGCGACGCCGACGCGCCTTTGCTCGGTGCCAAGAAACCTACAAATTACATGTTACCCCCGCAGGACGAGGAAGAGGCCGTGATCATCCAAGACGACGATGATGTCGAACCTGCGATTTCCGGCTGGGCATTGTTCATGCACCCGGTGGGCCAGACCATGTTTGTCGCACTGTTCGTGTCGCTGGGCATTGGCTACGTGTATTTGGCGAGCGTCGGCCAAATCCTGCTGTCTTTACCCGCCATTGCTGGCCAGCCGCCACAACACGTCCGTAATGTCCATGTTTCGATCTTTAGCTTTGCCAATTGCACCGCGCGCGCCTTCTTTGGCACCCTCAGCGACTTTTTGAAGAACCGGTTCGGCATCCACCGCCTCTGGGTCTTTTGGGCTGGCATCATCGGCCTGGGCTTTGCTCAACTTTACCTTGTGACAAGCGTCACGACCGCACAAAGCCTCATCCCGTGCACCATTGCCATTGCCCTGGTCTATGGCCTTTCCTTTGGCATTGCGCCCGCAGCTACGGCCGAATTCGGCACAAATGTACGTGAAAAAATAAATCGAGAAAAAAACAGAAAAAAAAAAACAGACGCGTTTCTAACTTTTCTTCTTGGTTTTGGCTAGGTCTTTGCGCGCAATTGGGGCATTCTGCTGTTTGCGCCGGCGTTGGGCAGCCAGCTGTTCAACGTACTCTTTGGTGCACTGTATGACATGGAAGCTGACAAGCAAGGTGTGCACATTTGCCAGGGCCCCGAGTGTTTCCGCCACACCTACTGGGTCGGCATCGCCACCGATGTCATTTGTGCCATCCTCATGACCTGGACCCTTTTCAAGCTCGGGTTCCATCGACGCTTGCCCACGACCGCCTGACGGATTCAATTTTTTATTCTTTTTCTACGTGTTTGACGATCCCCCGCCCCCTTTCCCCGTCCTCCTCACACATTCCCAAGATTTACCCCCTTTTTTTGTCTTGCTTTCAATATTTAGACTACCCCCTTTTTTTTTTTATAATTATTTAGCCAGCCTTTTGTGTACGTATTCCCCCGTCCCCTTCCTTGTATAGAGCCAAGTTGCTCAAAATAAAGCGTCTCCGATGCTGTTGACGCGTGATTTTTTTTTTTTAAATCCTGTGTGCCTGGGACGCGCAGTGTCTCGCCTGATGCCCGGCATGAGCTTTTACGCGACATTTGACACGTCACCACGGCAGAGAGGACAAAAAGTGTGATTTTCGCCACAATTGGCAAGGACACCACCTGCTGTTGACAGCGTGCATCCAGCAATGACTCCTTTGACAGGCGGACTTGTGCACCCAGCGCGCGTTTTGGGGTGCACGAGCGCTCAGGGGCAAAAATTGTCCTGGGTGGCACGGCGCGCGTCTTTGGACGAAATACCTCTACCACTTTGCATCCCCCTTCCGCCTTGTAAGACGACCATGACGTGGATGCCAATTAAAAGCTGCCCACCATAAAACCGTCGCGGCTCTACGGAAACGAGACTTGGGCCTAGAAAAAAAGAAAAAAAAACGGAGAATTGAACTTTTGACGCGCAACGTCTCCCCCCCCAAAAAAAAAGATGACGACATTTCTGGCCCTTTTTTGTTCGAGATCAGCTCCACCTTCATGATGCGTTTAAGAGAGAAAAAAAAGTGAAAGGAAGCCTGACATCTCTTCAGTTTTAGCATTTGAATCGAGCTCACACATTCGTTGTAAATGGCAAGCACGTATGCCCTCTCTTAGAGCCAGCCCCAATGACGATGCATGCGTAGCAAATGGCAGCGCCACTGATCAAATTCATCGCCTAACTTGCCTTGGCAGTGGAGGAGCGGAGGGGGTTCAGGCGCCGACAAAGAGGTTTCCCTCTTTTCTTGTGATTTTTTAAGACCGGCCGGCCAGAAAAGAAGCCAATTAGCCCATGCGGGAGCGCCGCAATCTCTTGGCAGCTGGCCCTGGATGGCCATAGCCCACGGCCATGGTTCTGTTACTGTTTTTACATTGTAACGCGTACCCCCCTTTTTGTTGTTGTTCGAAGTCATTGGCGAATGGCCCAATGGCCAGATTGGCCAAGAACAATCAAAGTTGCCACCGAGTCTGGACCCCATCCGCCTGAAAATGATCAGCAAGGAAGATGACAACGTGGTCGATGACTTTTATTGGCGGTGTCGACCAATGAGAGCGCTGCGGCACCTCATTTCACGCTTTTTTCATGATGGGATCACGAACAATGAATTATGGAAAGAAAACAAACAAATAGAATTTATTTTCTAATGGGGATGCGTTGTGTACACGGGTCACAGACCCAAGGGGAGGTGAGGTGAGGGGAGGGGGAAGGAAGGAGGGACCGCATCCATGACGGATGCAGCAATGAACAAAACGAAAGAAGCAAAATGCAAATGGGTGGCGGATCAGCGCCCCATTGTCTGCCATTGATCCGGTCAAAAGCAGCCATTGGGCAATTGGGGGTCAAGTGCGCACAGCGCAAAAAAAAAAAAAAAAAAGAAAAAGGCCATCTAGACGTAGCTCCACTGGAGCTGGATGACGCCGACAGACAGCTTGGCAAGCTGCTCAAAGACAGCAGGACTCAAATCCAAAGCACCCTTGGGGCACGAGGGGCACTAAAGAGCGAACAAAAAAAAAAGGAGCCGATCAGGACCGTGTCGCGTCTTTTTTTTTCTTTTTTCTAATTTGTTGAAACTTACGGTGTCGACGATGGTGGCGGTCACAGACTTGCCGCCATAAGTGATGTCGATTTGCTTGCCACACTTGGGATTGCTGTTGGAATTGGAGCCATTGGCCATGTCGGCTTCGTTGAGAGCAACGACCATGTCGGATTCCGAGTTGGTCTTGCCACAGCTGCCGAGATCAGGCGTATACCAGGTGCCGCGGCCAGAGTGAGTCGCGCCAGATGACGAGGACGACGACGAGCTGACATCCGTGGTGGTGGCAGCGGCCGCCGTGGTGGTCGAGCGTGTCTTTGTCGTGGATGTGGACGTGGTGGAGGTCGATGTCGACGTCGCAGACGCCGTGGTCGAGTCGGTGGGCACGAAATCATCGACATAATCGCCAAACAGGCCGCTGGCCGACGGAGCACCAGTCTCCGGGGTGAAATCAACATCTTGCTGATCGCGCGCTTGCAGGGGCACGGGAAGACACGAAATCTGCATCACCGCCAGGGCGAAAAGGGCAACCAACAAAGCAAGTCTATGATACATGATGATGATGTTTTTTTTTACAAATGGTTGAGGAACAAAGAAAAAAAAACATGAGCAAAGGGATCGGCTCCGCTTTTTATACCTTTTGGCAGCTCTCGGGTTTGTCAAAAGAGGCAAGGGCAATTTACTCTTTGTGCAAGGTGAGGCAACAATCAAAAAGGAATCAGCACATTTGTGCTTTCACGCGCCGATGGGCGACGCCCATCGTGCTGCCAATGGCAAATGCTTTTTTCGCGCTCAGTTTCATGGCGCGGCGACACAAAAGAAAGGGGGCGGGCGATTGACAGGCCGCTACCCTATAACGTGGGCGAGACCACCACCTGTGGCCAAAGGGCCAAGGGACCCACACTCTAGTGTGACCATGGGCTCGAATTGGGGGGAGCGCCTTATGAAGGATGATCAGGGCCCCCCTTTATTTTTGATGAAACATCTCAAAACAATGACAATTGGATCGTGCGCGCCCCCCGCCCGCCTCCGCCTCGTTTCCTTTGCATGGGCTTGTTTTTGGCCACAAAGGTAATTACCGCTTTTGATGTCCCTCTTCCGACCGAAGCAAAGGGCACCGAAAAAAAAAAAGGGGCCGCGAATCGATTGCAACGTTGATGAGTGTCCATCGGGGCGCCCCTTTGTGTCATCGTGATTGCCTGACGCCAGCCAGTTGGCCGACGCACGACGATGATGCGCGCTCCCTACCCCCCCATCGCGCCGGCGTCGGGATGCCATGCCATGGCCATCGGCGCCCCGGTCGACACGTGAAGCAAGCGCGGCCTGGCACATGTACAAATGTATCCAGGTCTCAAGCGCGCACTTTTTGCCAAATTATCACAGAAAAAAAATGCTGACTGACACTTGCGCCACGTCGCAAGATTTTGACCCACCGCTGGTGTTCTGCGCGCGGACTAGATCGATGGAAAAAAAAAAACACATGAAACCGGCCAACATCCCCAAATGGGTTTTTTCATCCCGACCATCACTATAATTGTACGCTCCATCTGGACTGTCGTGTGCTGCACAATGCTCGGCGTCCCCAACGACAGAATGTAACCTATGCTTAGCCGATCAATGGCGAGGACGAGGCTTGACAAAAAAAAAAAAAAAATAGAACCCTTCGTGTTCCAGTTCCAGAATACAGCGGTAGTGGGATCAACTGGGCAACAGAAAGTCATCAAAAAGAACAAAAAAAAAAAAATCGAGACTGTAAAAAAAAAATCTGGAGGTACAGCAGGCCCGCAAAGATTGAAAAACACGCTTTTTTGGTGAATGTGTACGTTTTTATGCCGTGTAGCGCGATGATTCAGGCATCGAAATGATGGCACGCGTCAGTTTCTGTTCACTGTGATTGGAACATAGACAGATCAAACGCTCTATTTGTGTGCAAAATCTAAAAGGATGAAAATCGTTCTTTTGTGCATTTTTTTAAGCACTTGTTGCTGAGAGATACTGACTAATTTTTTTTTTTCATGCTTGCGGAAGCTCCTGTTTGAGAATATGGACAGACAGGCAGAGCCGAACTAGTATTATGTCTGCCAACCAATATCGAAAATGTGAGTTTTCAGAGCCATTGCACTCCAACTCGCCGAAATCTCAGCGCGATGTCTCCAAACACAAATACTTTTACCGTCTTTGATCATAGATTCATTTAAGATGACTCGCGCGTCGATACACTAGGCCGTTGTCGTGAAAGTCACCGAAATTGACAAAGCCTTACCCCCTTTTTCCTGGACGTGTCCTCCGGATCTTGTTCATCGGGTCCTATATTTGAGCTACAGATCCATTGCGCGAATGAGTCATTGGCGTGATAAACGAGGAACATCATGTTGAAAACTTTATGGATACCGCAGAAGAAAAAAAAGGAAGGCACGTCAAATAAGAATGCAAAAAGGAATTTCATCTAAAAACTCGATACGCTTGAATGGCGAACAGGCAGATGCGCTGCCGGGTGCATTTTCCACGCAGAGCGGCACAGGATCGATTTGCTCCTTCTTGGTGACCATCTGTTGTTCTTGTATGATTCGGGCCTTGATGACGCGCATGACGGTGACAATGCTCCTGCCGCACCGCGCCGCCACGATGGACGGGTCCACTCCCTCGTCAAGGAGCTGATTGATCTCGTTCAACTTGGGTGCAGTCACAATTGGCCTTTTGAACTGCTGCATTGTGCTTTTTATTTTGTGCACAGTCGAAGTTGCGCGGCCACAAGCGGCTGCCACCTTGTCTGTTGACATTCCGCTGAGTAGGAGTCGTTCGATCTCTTGTCTCTTTTGCTCATGCACGAATTGAATAGACTTGATTTTATGACTAGACTTGATTTTAAGCCCAGGCTCGATTTTATGCCTAGTTTCATGATTACTTTCCAAGCCAAATTTTCTTTTCACCATTGTGACAAAACAGGATGCTACACCACAGTCCTTCGCAATATTTTTGGGCAATTCACCAGCCAAGAGCTGCTCCATGATGTTTTCGACCGTGTGTGTATCGTATTTCATTTTCTCGTCAAGGAGATGAATGTCGGTTTCAAATTTCAGAAATCTGACAGTCAAACGTGATGTTTTGCTGATGCGAGCTGCTGTCACCGCGGGCACGCCTTTCAAAAGGAGTTTTATGATCTGTTGCTTTTTGATATCACCGAGTCGTCCAGGGAATCGCGCGGGGATAGGGCGCTGCAATTGGTACTTTATGGCCGTTCTTTTATTGACACCGCATGCCGCCGCCACCTGGGCAAGTGGATTACCCTGGCTAACGAGTTTTCGCATTTGGTTGATCGTTGATGTGCTGCACTTTTTGGAGCGCTCGCGTGTTTTGGGAAATTTGTGCCTGCGTCGCTCGGCGTCAGCAATATAAAAACTCACACCACATTGGCGCGCCGTTTTTGCCACTGACATTCCACTCAACAAACACACCTTGATCTCGTCACGTTTTGCTTGGTCAAGAGACATGGATACGATAAAGAAAGTGGCTGGAAGAAAGGAAAAAAAAAAGAGGGGCTGGAGAAGAATGAGGAGATGGCGTTTTCGTTCGTTTCAAAAGAACGCCATCGCGCCACCCCAATTCAAGTCCGATCTCACATGAAACATCCATGTCATACGCGTCAATGTCTGATCTACTCTGGACTCGAGTTCCTTTACATCGAAGGCGATCTCTTTCAAGAAAGCAGCAAATTTTAGTCTTTTACATTTTGCGTAACCATTCCACTACCGGACCAACAAATAGAGCATCGTTCCCTGCGTACGTGGACAACGGCTATCATAAAAAAATCTTTTTTTTTTTTTGGCATTTTTGGCACGGCTTTACGGTAAAACCAATTGACAATTTTCTATGCGTGATAAAGCGCGTCAAATGCCGAGTTGCACGCATCCGTCACTAATCCAACCCGTGCGCTCGGGCTGTCTCTTTCTTGTAGTGGACGGCAATTAGCGCGACTCTATTGCTCGTTCCAGAGATGTAATTCACTTGCAAAATTTATCTGATTTAGCTCATTGCTCGCTAACGAGCATTGATATTTCTTTTTTTTTCTTGATATTATTCGTGGTTACTCTGTTCATTCTTTCTTGTGTTTAACATTTGACGCGACTCTGGAACTTGATTTTTATTTTTGATTTAGGGGCTTGCTATGGTTAAATTTTCTTTTGCGCATGACGCGTCCTTAAACCTGTAGAGCAGCTTTGGATAGAGTCTAGCCCAGTTTCTCAGATGTCTCAAATGTATAAAAACGGGGTTTAGCGATTTGCTTTAGTGCTTTATTTTCCTCAAGCAATATCAAATTATGCCATTTTCTTAAATGAACGTTCTGACGTCATTTTTACGTCAGGTTACAAGCATGCAACATGGGCAAAATGTTGCGCGAGAACGACTCTCTAGAATGGTGTGATTTGCATGGTCTAAACTCAGCAAGTTGATGAGAATTGAACAAGATAGTAAAAAGCTGCATTTTCGCGCCTCGCGTCTAGTCACGTGCTGCATTTTTAAAATAAAAAGAGGGACAGGACGTAAAGTGCAATATGTATGGATAGAAACAAAAGAAAAAAAAGGACGACGCGTCAAATAAGAATGCAAAAAGGGATTTCGTCTAAAAACTCGATGTGCTTGAACGACGAACTGGCAGATGTGTTCCCAGATGCATTTTCTGCGAATAAAGCCAGAGAGTCGGCTTGTTCCTTCTTGATCACGGGGTTTCCATGGATGTTGAGCCATTTTATCACGCGATTGATCGTCATAATGGCCAGAACGCATTGGTCGGTTATGCTGGACGGGCTCTTACCCTTGGCAAGGAACGTTTTGATCTTTTCCAGCTTGGGCTCGCATACACCTGGTGGTCTGCGCAGCATGGAAACGCGCCTTTCAAGCCTTTTTTTATTTCCCTACTGTTCTTTCTTGTGGAAAATGCGAAAAGATGGATCTCGCCGCCGTAACAGTCGTCTGTTTGAGGTTTTGTGAGCCTTTTATGAATGCGCACTCCATCATTGTATATGTTCAATACGACGGGACAGCAAGGCCAATGGCCAAGTGCGGCCATAAACGGCAAAAGGTGCTGTGCCTTTTTTGACATCTTGCGCTGTGGGTATGAAAGGGGTGTTTAAGACCCAAAAAAAAGTCCGCCCTGATTCTTTTTTCTTCCATTTCTTCTTCTTCTGTCTTGTTGCCTTCTCCCCCTTTTGTTCTTTCCCATCCATTTCATGTCGTCACGTCTATTGCAAGCGTCTTTTCGCAACGGCAAGCAGCTGATCTCTCACACGGCGGCGCCTCGCGCCTCGTTGCCTTTTGTCTGGAAGCGATCCGAGGCCACGCTGAACAAGGTAAACAAAGCAAACAAAGCAAACCTGGCCAAAATTTGGCCTGGTCTTTTGACGAAATGGCTCAATTTTATTTCGCTTTATTTGTTTTTTTCACAAAGGCTACGCTGCCAACGACCGTGCAGGAATACTCCAAGGCATCGACGGGCCTGTGCAAGGTGACGACGCTGCCCAATGGCGTGCGTGTGGCATCCGAAAATACACCTGGTCATTTTAGCGCCGTCGGCGTCTATGTCGATGCTGGCAGCCGCTACGAAACGCCAGGGTCGCGTGGTGTCAGCCACATCCTCGATCGTCTGGCATTCAAGGTACAAGCTTAAAAAGAAAAAAAAAAAGAAGACGACTCATCCCTCATCATTTTTCATTTTTTCATCATTTTTTTCATTTTTTCGCAGAGCACGTCGCATCGTTCCGCCGAGGAGATGGTATCCGAGCTTGAATCGCTGGGAGGCAACATCATGTGCTCGTCGTCGCGCGAATCGATCATGTACCAATCTGCGATTTTCTCGCAGGATGTTGGTCGTGTGCTGTCTGTGCTTGCGGACACGATTTGCCACGCCAAGATCGACGCTGCGGAGGTGGACGAGCAGCGCATGACGGCGTTGTACGAAATTGAAGAGATTTGGTCCAAACCGGAGATGATTTTGCCGGAAATTCTGCATACCGTTGCGTTCCGGGGCAACACGCTGGGCAATCCGCTGCTGTGTCCTCCCGAGAGCTTGCAAACCATGACGCCGGAGCTGATCCGTGAGTACATGAACACATGGTACCGTCCCGAGCGCATGGTCATTGCGGCGTGCGGCGCCGAACATGATCACGTTGTCGATCTCGCTCTCCAACACTTTGGACACATGGCGGCTTCGCAGGATCCTCTCGATTCCGTGGCATCGCACGCGCAGGTCATGCAGCACCGTGCAGACAAATCGTGGCTCGCGAAATTGTTCAACAATGGCACGAGCACGGCGCCAAAGGACCTCGCCACGCAACCTGCGCGGTACACGGGCGGCGCCGAGTTCCTGGAGGCGCCCGGGTCGCCATTGACACACGTGTACGTTGGCCTCGAAGGTCTTTCCATTGACGATGACGACATTTATGCGTTGGCGACGCTGCAGATCCTGTTGGGCGGCGGCGGGTCGTTCTCTGCCGGTGGCCCCGGCAAGGGCATGTACTCGCGTCTCTTCACCAACGTTCTGAACCAATATTACTGGGTCGAATCGTGCCAGTCGTTCAATCACTGCTACACGGATTCGGGGCTCTTTGGTATTGCTGGGTCGTGCCCGCCCGAATACGCGAGCGCCATGGTCGAGGTCATCTGCCGCGAGCTGGACCTGGTGTCGCGTGCAGACGCAGGTGCCCTCGGCGTCAATGATGTTGAATTGTCGCGCGCAAAGAACCAGCTAAAGAGCTCGTTGCTCATGAACCTCGAAAGCCGCATGGTCCAACTCGAGGATCTCGGCCGCCAAGTCCAGGTTCATGGCAAAAAGACCGGAATTGACACCATGCTCGCCAGCATTGATCGCGTCAATCTCGAGGAATTGCGTCGCGTCGCGTCGCGCGTCGTCCGTGGCGCCGTCAGCGTCTCAAGCGGCGGCTCAGGCAAACCTACCTTTGTCATCCAAGGCCCCTCTCTCCAGAGCATGCAGGACGTCCACAAGGTCGCCGAAAAATACGGCCTGGGCTGCTAAATTCTTATTTTTTTTTGTAAATTATCCCCTCTTTCGCCTTTTGTACGTATATCTTTTATTTTTTTTTATTTTTGCATCCCACCTCTCTCTTCCCTTTTTTCGATTTGCTCTTTCTGATAGATTTTTCACCCTTCTCATTTTGTATGATCATGCATTCTTTTTTTTCTTCTTCTAAAATTAAAGCAATTTTAAAAAATAGAGCTGAATGAGCACGGGTCAACGCGTTTTTTATTTTTTGGGTGATTTTTTTTCGCGGCTTGACGCGTCTCTGTACGTCAAAAATACACGGGGACGCGTAATGGTTTCCACCGGATGATCTTTAATTATTTTTTTATTTGGTCCTCAATTGAATGGATAAATAATGAAAAAAGCGGGGAGGGGGGATCTACAGCTTCTGTTCCAGGCTCTTGCTGGCCTTGAGGTTGACGAGCGACTGGACGACCGAGTCCAGGGGAATGGTGGCGCCCTTGTTCTTGGTGCCGATGTCATCGCGATTGCGGACATTGACCGAGTTGGACTCGAGCTCCTCTTGGCCAACGACGAAGATGAAGTTGTAATGGGCGATTTCGGCGGCACGGACCTTTTTGGGCAGGGTCCAGTCGGACAGGTCGGCGTCGGCATAGATGCCGAGTGCCACGAGGCGGTCGACGATCTGCTGGGCATAGTCAAAGTAGGGCCCGGCGACGGGGACGACGCACACCTGGCGCGGCGACAGCCAGAATGGGAATTTGCCGGCAAAGTGCTCGATGAGGATGCCCATCATGCGCTCGACAGAGCCCAGAATGGCGCGGTGGATGATGACGGGGCGCACCTTTTGCTCGTCAGCGACCGTGCTGTCCGAACGATAGTCCAACTCGAAGCGCACGGGCAGCTGGAAGTCTAATTGGATCGTCGCGCACTGGTGCTTGCGGCGCAGCGCGTCAGAAATGACAATATCGATCTTGGGGCCATAGAACGCACCATCGCCCTCGTTCAACTCCCAAGTAAAGCCCTTTTCCTCGGCAAAGCGCTCCAACGAAGCCTGAAGCTTGGCCTCGGCGTTGTTCCACACCTCAATGTCGCCCATGAAGTTCTCGGGGCGAGTCGACAGCTTGAGATGGAAATCAAAGCCAAACACACCGTAAACGTGGCTCAAAAAGTCGAAGCAGTTGGTCATTTCTTGGTCGATCTATAGGATGGAAAATAAGAAAAGACGTGGGGAAAAAAAAAGGGGGGGGGAAGCGGTGTCAGGAATGCGCAAAAAAAAAAAAAAAAAAGTACAAAAGTTCTGCCCCTTTTTTTTTTTTTTTACCTGGTCCTGTCGACAAAAGATGTGAGCATCGTCTTGCTGGAAGCGACGGACGCGGGTGAGGCCGGACAGGGCACCGGAGAACTCATTGCGATGCAAGACACCAAAGTCGGCATAGCGGACGGGCAATTCGCGATAGCTGCGCTCCTTGTGGGCAAACATGAGACAATGGGAGGGGCAGTTCATGGGCTTGAGCGCGAACTTTTCCTTGTCGACATCCAGCTGGAACATGTTTTCTTCGTACTTGGCGGCGTGGCCAGACTGGTGCCACAACTTCATGTTGAACATGTTGGGCGTGATGACCTCGGTGAAGCCGCGCACGCGATACTGCTCCTTGATCATCTCCATCAGCGCATTGTACATGCGCGCACCGTGCGGCAGCATAAAAGCAGAGCCAGGCGACAACTCGTGGAAGAAGAAAAGCTCTTGCTCCTTGCCAATCTTGCGATGGTCACGCTTCGCAGCCTCCTCGATGAACTTTTTGTACTCGGTCAATTGCTTCTTGTCAGGGAACGAGATACCGTACAGGCGCTGCAGCGAGTCGTTCTTGGCATCGCCCAAAAAGTACGATGACGAGTTCTAAATGGACGCGAGAATGAGAGAAAAAGAAAAAGTGAGAAAAAAATGGCCTTTTTTTTTTCTTTTTTTTCTTCTCTTTCATACCTTGATGACGGCCATGGCCTTGACGCGGCCAGTGTGGGGAACGTGGGGACCGCGGCACAAATCGATCAAGGGACCGCAGCGGTAGACAGTGGTCGAGGTGCCGTCGGGGATCTTGTCATTGATGATGTGCACCTTGTAGGGATTGTGCTTGAACATTTCCAAGAGATTCTCCTTCGTGAGCTCAAGACGCACAAACGGCTGCTTCTCCTTGGTGATCGACGTCACCAACTTTTCGAGATTGGCATAATCCGATTGCGAAACAGCACTGAAAAAAAAGCGAAAAAAAGACGCGTCAATTCCTCTTTTTTTTTTTGTCTCTTTTGGAGCGCAATGGCTGAGTTTTTTTTAACGTGTTCCTTACCGGTCCTTGAGGCCCATTTCGTAGTAAAAGCCCTCCTCAATGGGGGGACCAATGCACAAATGGCAGCCATAGTGGCGCTCGCAAGCCTCGCCCAACATATGGGCACTCGAGTGCCAAAAGACGCGCTTGCCCTCGGGATGCTCAAAGTCGAGAAGCTCCAGCGAAGCATCGCCTTCAAACGGACGCTCCAAATCCCACACCTCGCCATTGACCTTGGCAATCACCGTGCGCTCGGCCAACGACTTGGAAATCGCAACGGCAATCGACATGGGGCTCGTCTCCCACGCAGTGCCTTCCTTGATGCTACCGTCGGGCATCGTAATCTTGATGGGAACGCGAGGCTGGTCTGAAAAAAACAAAAAACAAAAAAAAAAGCAATACGTTTGAGCCTCCCATTTGGCCGAAATGATCGCATTGTCGCCAACTTACTCTTGATATTCTCGTCATATTCAGCCTTGAGGCGTTCAAACATATCGATACGGTGCTGGAGGTACTCGGGAGGCGGGTTCATCTACAAGAATATGAGCAAAAAGTCAATTTCGTGGTCAAACAAGCGAAAAAGTCGCGGTATTTACCTCGAGAGGATAGGCACCTTCGGCGACCTTGGCCGTCTTGGCCTTCTTGTCAACCTTGGGCTTCTTGTCCTCAACTTTGAGGTTCGCCATTTGCTCGGTAGGGGCAGCCATGGTGAGAAAAAAAAATAAACAGTGAAATGAAAGAAAAAAAAAGAGACACAAAAACGGTGGACTTTCTCTTTACCCCCCTTTTTAAGGTTCAATGTGTCAGAGAATCGGAATGTGCTTCCAAGCCACTCAATAGTCCGACATGCCGGCTTGCCGCAGCCCCTTCCCTTCCCCCCTCCTCTTTCCCTGCGTCAACCGCCATCACCCTGATCCAAAATGAGTCAATGCCCTGGATAATGAGCTCAGCATTGCCTTTTCATTTCTCGATAAAGATCAATCCCTCTCACTTTTCTTGCTTTTCACCACGGCTTCAAAACATACCATTTAATCCATGACATTTTTGTTTGTTTGAAATATCATGAGCTAGACCAGGCACTGCTGCTCTGTGACGCTTGCAATGCATTTGTGAACGCGTACCAATTTGCCGTGGTGCCGTTGTGAAACGTCAAATCGTATGAATGAGTCACCAAATGGTTCTTTTTCAAGTTTTTATGATTTTCAAAGATTTTCTGACTGAGCGAATTGCTCCGGTAAGAGCAAAACGAGGTGCTCTTGGTTGATCGCGTCCCTGAAAAGGTTCTTTATGCGCATGAATGGTGCGTATTTCTGGATAATGATGCGTCGTAAAATAAAAAGAGGGTGTTCTGAGTAAAAAAAAAAAAAGAACGCCCTTTCCCCGTCCCTCTAATGTACTTTGAAACACGCTTGCTTGTAATGGGTGACATCTGGTCCACATTTCACCACGTTCGGATCACTGAAGCGCGAGCAATTCCGAATTTGCGCGTATTGGGATCATTTGTGCCTTGTCATCAACACATGAGCAAGTATGTACCAAATCAGGTTTATTACAGATAATTTATGTCGTTGTTCGTCGCGCGCTGTTCTGCAAAAACAAGAGCGATCAATCAGGTGGTTGTCAAGAAAGTGACGAATAGACCGTTTTTATGGTCTTTTGGTCATTAATCCCGAGCGCCGACACCTACAAGGCCAAATGCACGGTCGACGGATGCTTCCGTGACTTGTCGTTCAAATGAGCCGACTCTTGCAGCATGGCGGCCACTAGATGGCTCGCAATGGCGAGATTCAAAAATCACGGATTTGCCAAGGGGTTCTGACGACCCGAGGAAAATTGCAAAATTTAACTCGCCACGCCGTTCACACACATTGTGCATTCGCCTCCATTAACGACAGAAATGCAATAAAAACGGGGGTCCATAGACTGGTTGTCGTGAATTACGCGAAAAGCCGTGATTTTTCCTTGCAAGGCGAAGTCGACGAGGATTTGTCGCAGCGTCTCAGAAGTTATATCATCAGAAAGAACACGGCTCGGCGCGTACGTGGGCATTGGTGATCTATGTAAAAAGTGGATTTTTGGCATTTTTGACTCGGTTTCAAAACCCTATATGCTTTTCGACGCGAGATAAACCGCGTCAAACGTCGTGCCACACGCGCCTGCTCCAATTCAAATCCATGCGCCAGGATGGTGCCTTGCTAGTGGACGCGTCAGCGCGGCTCTATGGACGCGTTTTTCCCGCGCAATTCGCCGTTGAAATTAAATCCAAATTTGCTCATTCCTCGTTACTGGCAAGATGAATTGCTCTCGCTTTTGGCATTTCTCGTGGTTTCGCCATGCCCTTCTTCTTGTGGGGGAGTTTGGCGCAATTCTGCGGACCTGAATTTTCGATTTTGGTTTGGGAGCTCCAACTGGCCAAAATGTTGATTTGCATGTTGCGCGCCTGATTGACTTTTTCACAAGTGAAAGCTGCGTCCCACTCGCCGTTTCTAGCATGGCATTCCACATTGGTACGCATTTCGAGCGCCAAGCAACGCCTGGCTGGTGGGTTGCAAGCAAAAGTTTCCTTGAAATTGATCGCCTATAATACATTTTGAGAAGAACGTATCTGATCGAGCCTGAATTTAAACCAGGCGATGGACGAGGCAAAATATCGCCCTTCCCAAGTTTCCATGTGAAATTGACTAGTGCCATCTTGCGATGTGTTTGAAATAAAGACGAAATGCACTTTGGATGCATATCATCCCCGCCAAAACGCAGCCGAATTGTCTTCCAGAAACACTCACATTGACCGCGTCATCTCGCTCTTTCATTTGAGACCTGTCATGCTTGATGATGTGCTCGAGATATCAGGCATGGTGCGGCAGATCTGTCATGTTTTTCAGTTTTACGGGTGTCATCCCAAGACATATGCGCTCAAAAGTTAGTTTGCTCGCGCGCTCATGATGGTCCCTCGCTCTTTGATCGTGTTGCATGGTCTTTTATGCAGGTTGGACCGTTGAAAATCGAGCAATGGCAAATGAACGTCATTTTCACGGAAATGGGTTAACTTCTTCGCAGTTAGTCGATCTGCGGCCGGCCCATTTCACTCCCCCACTCCCCCGCGCATGCTACAGAACAAGGAGAACAAAAGAGAACATGGATGACAATGACTTTTTTTTTATATTTTTCAAAAATTCTATTCAGGCTTGCCAATGAGGCCCTTTCCCCAATTTTGGATGACGCGCGAGCATTGGGTACGGATATGCTCAGACCGCTTGCCCTTCCAAAGGCCAAGCGAGTCCAATTGACGTGCATGATGCACGCATTGCTCCCAGTAAAACTTTGCATACAGGCGATTCTCGATCACGTGCTATAAAAAAACAAAGACAAAATGCAGGTAAGCAATGTGCTTCTTTTTTGAATGGGACGATTCATCAAGAAACTTACATCGAAATCAGACAGATTGGAGGCGTCGAGTGGGGGCAGATCAATGGCAAAATCATCGGGAAGGACCCAGAATTCGGATCCGGCGAGATACGTGGAGAAGAGGCAGGCCGAGCGGCTGTCGAGGAAGCGTTCAGCGCACCAGGGCTGGACGGTCTTGCTCTGGATGACGATGGGCTCGTAGTGGAAATCGTAGCGCTCGACTCTGTAGAGGGTGGTGGCGGTTTTCCAGGCATCCATGTCGGTGGGGCCCGTGTTGGGCTTCCAATGCTTATCGACCATGTGAATGGCGTCCGTGTCGACCATTTCGAGGAGGCGCGTCTTGGACGGCGGCACGCGGAATTGCGTGCCGTCCTGCTCGGGGAACCCAAACGTCGGCACAACAAGCACGTCGCCATTGCGCAGCAGTGTCGTGAACATCTCTTTGTTCGTCGCCAGCGTGCGCTGCAGATCCGTCACAGGAAGCACATGCGACGGCAAATCCAACACAAAGTCGCTGCGTGCAAACATACGCGCCAAATTACGCTCTGCATTGCGTGGCAGCAAAACAGACACGCCAGCTTGCACCGTCGGCGACAAATGAATGTCCGCGCGCTGCACAAGATCCGCATTCGCCTCGTACAGCTCCTTGACACGCGACCGGCTCGTCACATCGTCCACAATGTGCACCGTCACCGACAATGGGCCTAAAAAACATAATAAAAATCGATAAAAATCGATGAATTCACGTCTTTTTGGTCTCATGTCCCGTCCAATTGGACCGCTCAATGGCCGATGGCTCGTTTTCATGTTGCTCATCTCCTTGAAAGAGCGCTAAAGACGTGCCTTTTTGTCTTTTTTTTTTCTTTTTACCTTTCCATCGCTCGGCAAGGCGCTCGAGTTCCTTCCAAGTGTCAATGGTGACGACGGTGGTGGCGGTGATGGAGTCTGGGTCTGGGGTATAAGCAGCCTTGATCCAATAGGGCTGCACAGCATGCGACGACTTGTAATTTGCCTTTGCAAAGAGCTTGGACATGGCAAGGCCGTGGGTCATGGCGTCCACAACCGAGTAGCTCATGTCCTGGTCGTACGTGCGCTGCGGGATCCAGTCGGCGCCAAAGCGTTCGTCGACAATGGGCGCCGTCCACCACGCCCACAAATGCTGTAATGAGAGAAAGATCGAGAACGACACGTACAATAGGCCAATGAAGCGCACAATGGGCGATTTCACGAGCGATTGGTACCATGGCGCTTTGGATGGCCCGCCAAACGCCACGGACGATTGCTTGTCGTGCGGAAGCAATGGGCCCATGGGGCCCTTGCTCTCGCCCTGGAAGAATTGTTGCCAAGATGAAGACGACGACGACGACGACGACGATGCCGCCGCCGCTCCGTGCTCGTCAATGGGATACAGCGATATATTGTTCATGGACGCTTTGCGCTGATGCGAGTGGCTGCGAGGGTTCTTGGATATCGACGACGACCGAGAATGATGAGGTCGAGCAGCATCAGCCATCACTGTTGTTGGGTGAAAATAAGGGGCCAAAAAATAATAAATAAAGGGGGGAGAGGGGGAGAAAGCACCCAAAATGGACGAAAAGACAAGGAGGAGGCGCTAAAACGGGGTAAGGAGTACGTGCAGAAAAGCAAAGGAACGACGCAAAAGAAATAAAAAAAAACAGGCACGTACAGCACACGACACAGCAAACACAAATCGACCAAACGCAAGGAAAGAGGTGAAAAGAAAAAAAAAAGACACTCGGATCGACAAAAAAAATTTGGAGCCTTTTCTGTTCTTGGAGCCCCGATGATCTATTTTGGGAAGTCAGGGCGGCGGAGTGTCAATCTGCCGGCAGCCAACCAACCTCTGACGGTTTTAAGGGCGCGACGCGCAGCTTTCTCTCTTTTTCTTCCTCGACCTGTTGTCATGAAGCGGCGTGTGATTGATCTAACCGATGGCGACGACGTTTCCGTGCCTGCACAGAGGCAAAGGCGCATGACATCCGATCAAGTAAGGTGGAAAATCGCGTGTAAAGCACAGAAAAACTGATATATATATACTTCTTTTTCTTGAAACCAAGGCCCACTATCTTCGTACGGAGCACCAGCGGTGCCTGACCCTCTATGAAGAGGCAGAAAGTGCCATGGAGAGGTAAAAGAAACCGACAAAAAGAGGGTTATTGGAGATATTACACGAAAAGTAAGGAAAATCCAACCTTTTTTTTTTATTTTTTATTTTTCCACAGGGATCAATACCGGACCCTTTTGGAGGAAATCGAGACGAAACTTGCGCTTCACGAGTCGTCACAAATGGCCGCAGCAACGGCCACATCGCCGTCCTTTTCAATGGAATCGCCCATTGCAGCTTTTTCAGCTGCAACGATTGCATCACCTCGAGAATTGGACGCGTCCATGGGGTCGTCGGACTCGAGGGACGTGCGCAAGGCGCTACGACAGGCATTTCAATTGCGGTCGTTCCGTATGAACCAGGCAACGGCAATTGAAGCCACGTTGGAGGGCCACGATGTGTTTGTGCTCATGCCGACGGGCGGCGGCAAGTCATTATGCTACCAGTTGCCAGCCATTGTGCAGGGTCGCCGCCGCCGCGGCGTATCGATTGTGGTCTCGCCACTGCTCTCCCTCATGCACGACCAGGTCGCCTATCTCGTCCGCAAAAAGGGCATCCCCGCCGCGTTTTGGAACGGTGACATCTCGCAAAAGCAGCGCCAATGGATCGGCACCGACCTGCGCGGCAATCGGCCCACTATGCGCTTGCTGTACACCACACCAGAAGGCATCACTCAGAACAATCAGCTCCTCGGCATCCTCGACTCCCTTTATCGCCGCAATCTCATCGCACGCTTCGTCGTCGACGAGGCCCATTGCGTCTCAAAATGGGGCCACGACTTTCGCCCGGACTATGCACAACTCGGCACACTCAGACAAAAGTACCCAGGCGTCCCCTTTATGGCACTCACCGCCTCTGCTACGCCACGCGTCGAAAAAGACGTCCTTCAATGCCTCAATATGCATGACCCCACCATCATCAGGCAGAGCTTCAACCGAACAAACATCATGTAAACACTTTAAGAATAAGAGAAAGGGACAAATTTGCAAAAAAAAAAAAAAAAAAAAAAAATTGAAAAAAAAGGAGGAAAAAAAGAGAAAAAAAATGGGCGCTGACAACCTTTTTTTTTTTCCAGGTACCAAATTGTCAACAAAGCGTCCTTTGGCACGGGCGACGCGTACCGGAAGGATATTATCCAATTCATTCGTGCACAGGGCGCAGCAAGCGGCATTGTGTATTGCGCGCTCACACGGCACTGCGACGAGCTGACGGACGCGCTGCAAGCGGCCAATATCCCATGCAGAGCTTACCACGGCAAGGTGCCGATGACGCAGCGGCTGCGCATCCAGCAGGAATGGCAGGCGGGGCGATTCAAGGTGATTGTGGCCACGATCGCCTTTGGTATGGGCATTGACAAGGCAGATTGCCGCTTTGTCATCCACGACGCGCTCCCTGCCACGCTGGAAGGCTATTACCAGGAGACCGGACGCGCAGGACGCGACGGCAATCCCGCCATTGCGCGGCTGTACTATGCGTACAAGGATGCACAGACACATCGCAACATGATTGCCGGCGACAACGTTCCAGCAGTGCGCACACGCGAGCGCCAAAAACACCTGAATGACATGGTCCGATTTTGTCTGCACCTGAAATGCCGACGCGAATTTTTGTTGAATTATTTTGGCGAAGAGTTTGACGCGTCACAATGCCATCAACAATGCGACCGCTGCATCCGCGCACCCACCGTCAATTCGTATACCCACGATAGGCACCAAATCAGCCGCATCGTCGCGTTCTTGGACAACTATCCAACGGCCAAATTCACACTCAACAAACTCATCGATATTTACCACGGATCAAAACGCAAGGAGATCATGGACAATGGCTACGACCAGGCTGTCGGCTACGGAGCACTTGCCAGCCTTTCCACGACTCACATTTCTCACCTCCTCATCCACCTCATCGTCAACGACATTCTAAAGGAGGAATCCATTGCCAATGGCAAGGGATTTTATGCCGCCTATGTCTCGGTAAAAAAAAAAAAAAAAAAAAAAAAAATAAAGGGGGGGGAAACACGTGTCAAGGGCTCAATTTTTTTTTTTTTTTTTTTTTTTGCGATTTCGCTCTGCAGCCTAGCGCCAAAGCATTCCAATTGGACACGCTCACTTGGCCGATGCGTCTCGACGTCGTCAATGATAGCAATGCCGCCTCCAGCTTCCTCAATGGCCAGACAACATCAACGACCGTGACAAACACGTCATCCAGCACGTCACCAAGTGCTTTATCCAGCACCCAAACCACACGACGGCCACGATCATCCGCCTCGGCTGCCACGGCGTCTGCCGCTGAGAGAAGAGCCGCGGCTGCCAGCGCCAATCCCAATAGAGATTGCTTTTTGGCTCTTTGCCGCAAACGAGATGAGGTAAAAAAAACCATGGTGCGCGCGCTTCGACAGCTCTTCTTATCCTTTTTCTTGCTCTGCCCTCAGCTTGTCCTAGCATCAGGTCCCTGTGCCGCCGTTGGAGATGCCGCACTCGAAAAATTGGTAAAACAGCAAATTTCACGCGAAAAGAGATGTTCACAGGCCCCGCCTTTTTTTTTTCCTTTGTATTGTGTACAGGCCCAATCCAAGCCAACCGGGATGGCCAGCTTTTTTGCACTCGTGGCCATGGCAGATGATGAATACGAAACATACGGCAAGCATCTTTTACAGATTTGCAAGAATTTTGGCCCTGAATCCACCCAGGCCCTTTGATCATGATACCATTTCGCCCCTCCACAAAAGAAAAAAAACCACATGCGTGCCTTGTAAATAAAATGAAATGCGAAAATTCGCTGTTTGGTGGCTATTTGCTCGTAACAAACGACCGTTGGGTCGAAATGTGTCTTTTAAGAGACGAGCGCCTTTTGATGCAAATTGCATCACTGGAGTACGACAGGATGATGAGACACGCAGACGCTGGACTGGTCTTTAACGCACCCTTTCTGACCTTACAAAAAAAGAGATCAAGGGTCTTTTTATCATTCTTACACGCGTCCACTTACTCCGGGCGTGCATATGCTGACATTAAAAAGGAGATTGGCAGGACGCGTAAGAAATGCTGCATTGGAGCTTAATAAATAGATGCCCAAGAGTGCGATTGCATCGTTTGATCCAGTGCAGCTCGGCTCGAAGAAGCAAAATCCTTATTTTTACCGCGATTTACACGATTCTTTGTCGATAGCGTGCCTTTAACCGTTTCAATTATCAACAACATGTAAATAAATGTTTTATTTTGGCCCATGACGCGAACTTGGCATGTCCGTGCCGCATCTCTTGCGCGTTTCTTGCCACTAGGAGATTATTTACGCTTTTTTTTTAAGCGCAACTCCCAGATCCATTCGGCAATTTGATCTTGGCATTCCAATACGCCCAATGCGAGTACATGATTGTTCAGGACAAGGCCCTGGAGAATGAAAAAAAGGAAAAAGCGTAACTTTTTACTCGTTAATCACCACAATGAAGCACCTCACGTTTCTTTCTGCCCTCTGTGGTGCTTTTGCCACGATTAATGCTCAATCCTCCTCCAGCGGCAATGGCATCTTCCACTTGGTGAGCCGCAATGGCCGTGGTGCCGTCATGCAATGCGAGTATCACGTCCCCATTCCCGGCCAGTTTTACAACGAGTACCTGATGCACGCTCCAAACACGTGTGGCGACAAGTTCAACATTACCTTTAACAGCGGCAATGGCCAATTTTCCGCTCAGATGGTCGATGGCTCGCTCAAAGGCAAATACCTCTGCTTCAGCGCCTCGCACAAATACGTCACTTATTGCGACCACGAGTACACCTTTGAATATGAACCTCTCCCGGATGGTTCCTATCGCGTTGGATGGAATGGCTATGTATTTTTTTTTCTCGCGCCAAAAGAGTCGTTGCGGATGACTATGATGGCTCATCGCTTTTTTTTTTTGCATTTTTATCATAGGCTTTGGACTGGAGCTCCGAAACCGCATTTTATTGTAAAAGCAGGGACACCAAGTACATGCGCATTGGGAGCGACCCTATTTACAAAGGCGACCCGTTTTGGTTCAAATCGCCCTCGGATGCCTCGTGTTCCAGCCGCAACGTGCACGAAGTGGATGATGACTTTGGTTTCGACTTGAACAAGGACAAAAAGACGCAAAGCGCATCTGCTGGCGCTTCCGTGGAGGCCATACAAGCCGAGGCTAGCGCGTCTGCCATGCCTCAAAAGAAACGCCATCGCCGTCACCAATAAAAAAACCATTGGCCATTCATGCGCCATCGCCATGTCTGATTATTCGCATCGTTGATGCCATCATCCTAATCTTACAGTATCGATCATCATGAAAAGCAAAAAGTGAATTTATTTAAAGACATTCATTCCACAGGCCAATGGCCTTTTTCTTATTTTCTTTTTATCTTTTTTTTCTGGCAACGTCGTTCCTGCAGTTGCGAATTGACTGAACCCGGCGTATTCCCTGTTTGAAATGAACTCTCTCGATTTATCGTGCCAACGCACTCATAAAAGTATCCCTTGCTATTTTTAGATGGATGAGTGCACGTGGCAGATGATTTCATGGCAAGCTGCTTGACGCTCGAGCACCCGTTCTTACGAGTAAGGGCGGAAAAGCACTCTCTTTTTCAAAAATACGGATGCCTTCCTCCTCAATGCCACTTTTTGGATCAATTCTTTAAACAAGGTGTTAGACCAAGAAATGGCGCACACACGCGGTATAGCGTCTTTTTATAAAAGTGGCAGTCCCTTGCCTTGCCCGTTAATTAATTAACTTAACTGAGGCGCGTTTGAGTCGCGACTCGTTGAAAAATAAAAAAAAATCGGAACGCCGCACATCCGGCTCGGCTCGGAACATGGAGCTCCTCCAAACTCGGAACGGCGCTGAACTTTGGCGGCTTTTGTTTCCCACGATAGCCAGCTGCGAGCGAATAAATTTGGGAAAATGCCTATTTTTCTCTCTTTTTTTTTTTTTTTTTTTGTTTTTGTTTCTCTCTTGATACCTTCCCTCCACACAATGTCCCACTTGCTCGACGTCAAAGAAAATGCTGCCAAGCTCAACTCAAATGCGGACGAAGCCGTACTTGAACTCATGTTCAACCCAGGTAGGTCGCATTTTTTTTTTTTAAAAAAAAAATATTGAAACATCTCGCTGATGACCACTTGATTGTCCTTTTTTTATAGAGTCCCAAGGCATCCCATTCGACACCGTGGCTCAATCCGTTCAAAACAATCCTTGTAAGTGACCGGAATTGTGTAGCAGGCGTCGAAACGACTCAGCTGATCAAATTCGCCCCATAGTAAAAGAAATCAGCCCCGAGGTCTTGGAAAAGTTGCAGGGTCTGGAGAGGGACGCCGTCGCCTTGGCGGAAAAGGATGACTTGGAAGGTGCTCTGAAGCTTCTAAACCAATGCATTGACACAGAAAGCGACTATGCGTCAGCGTACAATAATCGGTAAAGAAAAAGATGCGTCTTTTTGTAAGAGTTGGTCTCTCATTTTATTTTTTCGGCAATCACAGTGCTCAGATTTTCCGGCTACAAAAGGAAACCGACAAGGCGCTGGCGGATCTGGACAAGGTGGTGCAGCTCGGCGTGGGCCAGCCCAAAGTTTTGCGACAAGCTTATACCCAGCGTGCCATCATCAAGCGCCAACAAGGTGACGAAAAGGGCGCGCGCGAGGATTTCGAATTGGGTAAGAAAAAAGGGCAAAAATATTGTGTCAAAATTCATGCAACGGCTCCTCAAACCTTATTTTCATTGTCCAGGGGCCAAATTCGGCAACCCGCTCGCTCGCAACTTCACTGTAAACGAGAACCCATACGCCAAGCTGTGCAACGCCATGATGGCCGAGGTCATGGCTCGCGAGACCATGGGCGGGCTTCCTTCGTCTTCATCAGATTCCTGCTCGAAATAAAAACGACGCTTTACACAATTCTTTTGTGCGCCAAACCAATGAAAAACAACGTCAGTGAGCTCCGGACTGGGGCTAGACGGAGTTGTGTGACGTGATGGGAAGGAGCAAATTTTGAGTGTGCAGGTGAAAAGGCTGAAAATGCGAATTTTATGTCTTTTGCCAATGAAAAACGTGTTGTGACAAGATCAGTGACTCAATTGCGGATACGGGCTCATTCGCAAGAGCAATGCAGATGCTAATGTCGTAAAAATATCATCATCAAAAGGCAAGAGAATGAGCCAGTGTCGTTTCATTTGTCGCAATTGTGCGAGATACAGGCTGCAGATGCATAAATAGTATTTGAGATCATCTTATGAAGTGATACTCTCATGCAGCCTCGTCTCGCACGGTCATTTCATGTCCAATGCACCTTGAATGATTCTTGTTCTCGTCAGATGCATGTCTTGATCATGCTTTTTTCAATTGCATTCACGGATTTTTTTTTAACCATATCATCTCCTCGAGCTTTTGATATTTGCACAATGCATTCAATGGCCAACAGAGACTACGTGTCCATATTTGAGACGAATCGGATGACTCGAACGCAAGTTATCTCGAATCGATGCATTTTGGCACACTTTTGTCCTTTTTAATGGTGGACGACTTGACAGATGGCAAAGCATACTGCAGATGGTTTAAGCTTCAGATTCTGCAGTCGCAGGCTGTTCGTAAAAAAAAGACGATCGATTTAGTGCTTGAGGAAAAATTCGACTTTATAGCTTAGTTGCTGTATTTCGGTCATTTGCCAATGAAGTAATACTTTGCAGGAACATTTGCTCATTGAATACGCAAACCCGGGCTTCCTCGTTCGAATGAGCCCACTCTTGCGGCCCTGCAATCACTGGATCGTGTACAAGTTTGTTTGGGAGCTCGCCAGGCTCAAATTTTCATTTGCGCGTCGCGCGCCCCCTGTCGTGTTTCAAGGCTACAAGATTAATTTTGATGGGAATTTCTCGATCGCCACGACACGCTGGGGCGCGTTACAAGGCCGCCCATTGCCTGGCTTGGGAATAAAAGCCGATTTGCACCCAAAACAGCGGAAACACATATTAATTAAGAGGCACATTCCTTAACGGCCCCATATTTGACGCGGTTGATAGGTGGGGGAAGGGCTCCATTATACAATTATTATTTTGGAGATCGTTAGAAAACTCGTATAACATTGCACGTGTTTTCCGTTTAATCGCATCAATTATTAGTCAAGTCGCCGAAATTTCAACTGATTCATCTTGAAATGCAATCACTTTTAGCTCGTTGTCCTGCTCATTTGGGGAACGCAGCAATGACAGATCATCAGTGAAATCGACGCGTTTAATGCTATTCCAAAATTGAATTTTGTTTTACGCGTCGTACATGTTTCGCGCAAGCGCGTTTTTTCTACAAAAACCGCTCGCGGGGCGCACGTTCGATATGCGCAGGACTGGATGATTTCGAGTCATTAGATGGCGTTTTCGTTGAGCGCTGCTAGTTTTCTTTTCAAAATGGGGCGTTTTTCGTGTCTCAATGGCCATTTTCTCTCAAACTCGCTCAACGCCACCGAGCTTCCTCATAGTAAGATGTGATATAGCCAACGCGTTTGGTCATCCCTCCAAATTCCGTGGCGGTGTCGACAATTTCTTTCCTTTTTCTCGTGGTTCTTTTATCAAATTATACTTTTTTCCTTGTCTACGCGACCCACAGACACGTGTGCCGACTCGATTGAAAATTTGGCAACAATAACAAGCGCGAGGAATATCAGATTGCATTTTTTTTGGACGTGTGCGAGTAAAATCAAAGAAATTGATGTTTTACAGCCAATTTTAGATCCATTGCCACGGTCCAGGAGAAAACGACCTTGATGTCCATTGGGTTTTGTGTATGGCATTTCATTGGTTTCATGCACCCAGAAAACACGATCGGCCGACTGCGGGCTGAGGCGCAGGGACAATTTTTTTCCGCTCTCGGCAGAGCGCGTGCCTTGCCGAGCGAAAGCATCGCCAAACTAGCCCCTTTTTTTTCCAATGCAAGGGAACGATGGTGTCTTTTTCTTACTATTTTCTTGGTGAGCCAGACTATGGTGACTCTTTTTTTTTTATTATCTACATCAGTCATTACTTGTAAAATCCTGTCTTTTTTTTTTAACATTTATCAATGGGTGTCCATTGTCTCGGGATAGAGTGGGGCCGGCTGCCGGGTTGAAAAAAAAAAAAAAAAGATGGGCTGCGCACATGTCCACGCCAAAAAAAAAAAAGGTCGTGATACAAAACGAGCGTGATCAATGTGGGGGGAAACTCTAAATTTATTGATTTCTGATTTGCAACAATGTAGTGAAAATTGGGTCTAGAGAGGCACATGCAATGACAAGAGAGAGTGAGAGAAAGAGAGAGAGAGAGAGAAAGAAAAAAGGAAAAAACGGGAAATAGGTTCATCATGACGAAGCAGGCCTGTCATTGGTGCCCATGAGGCTGAACAAGTAGCTGGATGAAGGCGAGACGGGCATGGTGTGAGCACGGCGCAAATGGTCCTTGCCTGATGATGTGGTTGCGGGAGATGTGGGGATCATTGACGAAGGCGAGATGATGGAAGGCGATTGGATCAAGGGGGATTGATCGATGGCTGGATTAAACAGGGCGTAGGCGACGTTGGACAAGGATTGCGAGTCAAACGAGGACGAGGAAGTGGGCATTGTCGTGGAATTGTTGTTCACCATGGTGGAGGTGGGGGTATTGGCGCCTTGAGCAAAGTATTGATTCCACTCCTCGGGGTCGGTGGACGTGGGCACACCCCAAAACGCGGTGCCGTACAGATCAATTTTGGGTTTGGACGTTGCGGGGTGGTGTTGTTGCTGAGAAGGCGACGCATCGGCCATGGTCGGTGCCGTGTACGCGCTTTGCGCATGAGAGACGATGGTGCCTGGCGCAGCAAATGGATCGACGTTGGTCGCCACGGGTATAGATTGCTCGGAAGCCGAGGAAGAAGTAATGGCGAGCGATTGGGGCGGCGACGAAGATGAAGACGACGATGACGACGGATGATGGAGCATAGTTGGCTTGTCGTGGATGGTTTCCATCTTGACTTGTTCGTCGTAAGTGGGTTCGGGGGAATTGGGCACGGCAATGGCCGGCGGAGGGCTAGCAACGCGACTTTGGCGGCGCGGAACATATTCATCCGACACGAGATTGATATCCTTGAGCCCCGCCAACTCCCCAAGAATATTGCAGCAACGACCTGCATGCAACCACGTCTTTTCCATGTCTTCGAGCGCACGCATGATCGTGTTCACATTGACTTTGGCGTCAAATGCCGTGTTGAACTCGCTAGATGCCGCCATTTTGATAAAGATGATGCCCGCTGTGAACGCAAAGTATACCGTGTAGCTTGTGACGTGCCGCAGGTGCTTTTCGCCGCGCATGATGCTGATGATGTGCAAATTGGCGCGTGCACTGTTGATGCACAGGTCGTACGATGGAAAAGATGTCTCCACGTCCTGCATTGGGCCTGGAATGAACGACCGATGCAGCAAGATCATGGTGGTGTGGTAAATCATGTGCAATTGGCTGATGTAGCTTGGTGGATCCGGCAATACTTGGCCATTTTCCGTGTCTGGGATCTCGTACTGCAGTGATGGCGGTAATCGTTCGTGCCAGCCGATCATCTGCTGATGCAGAGTGGACAGAACATGTTCAATTTGTTGCCGCGAGACGTGGTGTCGCGACTTTGCATAGTAAATGTTCTTGAGAACGTGTCCGAGAATGTCGCAAATCTTGATGTTCTTGATGAAGAGTTGAAGCAGCCGCGCAGGTGGCCTCGTGTCCCCTGGATTCTGCGGCAATGGCTCGTCGTCGTCGACTGCAGGGAACGGCACGTCGCAATCGCGCTCGTCAAACGTCAATGCACGGCCGTACACGGCAGACGTCAGCCGATCCACCATAAAACACACCCAAAACACGCGTTTGCGCCGTTCCTTTTCCTCGAGACTGAGATGCCAGTGCTCCGCATTGCGGTTCAAGCCCAAGTCCAGCGCCATTCGAAAGGCCTGTGAGAAAAAAAAAAAAAAAAGAGGATGAGACCTGGGTTTCTCCATTTTGTCACCGTTTTTCCACCTTTTGTCGCTTTTCTTTTTTCTTTCACACGAATTTCTTTTTACCATGCCAGAATAAAGCCATGCACGCGCGGTTTTTGCGGCACCCTGCTGGTGGCTGGACAAGAGAATCAGTGCCTGGACGGTGGAAATGCGTGGAACGTCGTAATCATCGTCAAGCAGTCGCTTTGCACGCTCGTAAAAGAGGTCGCCTGCGGTGTCTGGATTGTCAGGGTCGGATCGGACGCGTATATCGTCCGAGAGGCGTGAAGCAACGGCATAGATGGCATTGAGCAAGAGGGGTGAGAGTGTTTTGTCTTCTGGGCAGACCAATTGTTTCTTGTAAAAGAGGGGGAGCACGTAATAAAAGCGTTCAAAGTAAAGAGTGAGCAGATGCTCGGACAGATCGGTCGGTGGCAGGGTATAAGGGTCGACAACCTGATCCTTGTTTGTGTTTTTCGTGGCGGATGATGTGGTATGATCGTAGCCTGCAAAGTGAAAAACGCCATCGTGGAAAGTGCGGCTGCCTTGCAAAAGATAAAACCCGGAAGACCGGCCCAAATAACGCACATGGCCACACGCATCCACGGACAATTGGCCATGCGTCTCGCTTCCCACCGAATGCGTCGGACTGCCTGGGGTGTCCATCATATCGGTCGTGGTTGTCGGGCTCGTGCACAAGCTGTCGTCTTCGGGTTGTGGCGCCCGACCAATGGATGTGGTGGCACCACTCCCTGCACGCTTCTTGGGTGGCCGTGCCTCGATCAAATCACCCGTGGCTGTCTCCAATGGCGATTGCAGCTCCTGCAGCAGTTCCTTGCATCGCGGATCAGGCAGCTCACGCAGCAGTGTCTCCATTTTCTGCAACCGCTTCTCAATGGCTTCAATGTACCCCTTGGGTGGCCCGCGCTAACAATAAAAATTCGTTGATTTGTCAGTTTTTATTTATTTTTTGCTTTTGCTTTTGCTTTTTGGCTCTGTTGCCTTTTTTTGCACTCTTTCTCACCTTTTTCGTGGCGTCATTGTACGAACACTCCAGGTCCACGGCCGCGCAATTTTGGCACACGGGCATAAAGCCGTCGCACTTGATCTTTTTTCGACGACAAAGGTCACTAAAGAGATAAAGAAGTGCAAAAAGCGTATTAGTTGGCACGCTGTTTGTAAAACACTCAAAAAAAAAAAAAAACACAGGGCATTACCAGGCACGGCTCACTCTTTGCCGCTTGGCGTGAAAGTCGTCGCTGGCGGCGGTCATGGTGGGAAACAGAGGGGGAAAAAGGACGCTTTGCCAGGGGCAAGATAAAAAAGTGCGTGAGAGGGGTGGAGAGGGAAAGAGGAGCAAAAAACGAATCTGAGAGCGGGGCCTCGGTTCCTTTTGTGGCAATCGGCCAATGAAAAGCAACTGGTGCTCATGATGACAAAGCCGCGCACAAAGATGCGCATGCAAAGCAGCAGATCCTCTTTTTTTGCTTCGCCTCTTGTAATCCTCCTTTTGTGCCACAAACACAACAATCCAGGCAACTTGTTCCCTTGGCGCGCTTACAAAAAAAAAAAAAAAAAAATGAGAGAAGAGAGACCGCTGTCCGCGGATGACCGAGAATGCCTGTTCAAAACGCGATTTTGAGCCAAAAGGCTGCGTTTTCATGAGCGAACCCCTCTTTTCTACCCAGATTCGCTTGTTTTGCGTTTTTGAGTTCAAAAACCAAAATTGGTCCTCTTTTTTTTTCACAAAAAGAAGCCGATGGGTCGATGGCGACAGGTTTGGGCATCTTTGATGAGATTTGCAGTTGGACCCAAAGGGCTACTTTCTGGCTTTCAAATCACAAGAAATCAGATTTGCCCTGGAAAAGGCTCTTTTTACCTGCGCCATTCTGAGTTTGAAAAAGGGTGGCTGGCTTGGGCAAAGAAGGCCGGGCGCCGGACACTGGTGTCTGCGAGGACCTGTGACTAGAAAAAAAAGCTTGTGTTTGATCCCTTTTTCATTTTTTTTTCTTCTTCTTTCTCTTTTTCACTCTTTTTTAACAGCATGTCTCGCTTTTTCCGTTCCACCTCGGACACCGAGTCCGAATCCGAATCGTCTGACAACGACTCTTTCTATGATGAGGACGTCACCTCGTCGGAAGAGGAGGCCTCCGACAATGATGACGACCAACAGCAGGAGCAACAGCAATCCAAGAAGAGCCGCTTCTTGCGCGGCGACGACTCGGGCTCGGAGAGCGACGATGACGAGGAATTTGGCCAGCGACGCAAAATCAAGTCGCAAAAGGATAAGCGTCTCGACGATATGCACAATGCCACCAACGCCATCCAGAATGGCCGCAACAACAACGACTGGACCTTGATCTTGAGCGGTAACGACAAAAAAGCCAAATGGAACCCCTTTCTTGGGAGCAATAAGGAAAAAAAAACACGTACTCATGTTGCCTGTTTTTTTTTTTTTTTCTCTCTTTTGTCTTTTTTTTTCCCCCAATTTTTTTTCTAATTACAGAATTTGACAAGCTGTCGACCAGCGTGAACAAGGCGACGACGGGCTTTGACAAGATGCCGTTCCCCAAGTTTTACATCAAGTTGCTCGTGGAATTGGACGACCACATCCAGGACACGACGCAAAAGGAAAAGGCCGCCAAAAAGAAGATCAATGCCGCCAATGGCAAGGCCCTCAACAACATGAAGATCAAAATCAAGAAGCTGTCCAAGCAGTACGACGCCATGATCAAGGAGTACAAAAAGGACCCCGAGGCCTTCATGCAAGAGGACACGGAGGCAGCCGTGGCCACCCCCAGCGCCGTCGAATCGCCCTCCACGTCCGCACCGGCCACTCCTGCCGTCGACAATGACGATGGCTTTGCCACTGTTGGCCGTGGTGGCAAGGCCGCCACCCCCGCTGCCCAAGAGGCTGCCGAGAACAAGCCTGTCTTGGTCCGTCTGCGCGAAATCATGGAAAGCCGTGGCAAAAAGGTACAAAAAAAAATCAATGGGACAAGAAAACAAGAAAAAGGTGATTCAAAGAATCTCACTGTTTTATGTTTTTTTTAAAAAAAAAAAAAAAAAGAACACGGATCGTGAGGCGCAAACGACGTCTTTGGAGCAATTGCTCAAGCGATCTGCCAATTCGTTCCAAAAGATCCTTGTGCTTCTTGCGCTGATTGCGTCGCGCTTTGATTTGACGATCGGTTCGACGACGGCGATGGAGACCAAGAATTGGAAGGCTGTTGAGGCCGAGGTGAACACGATTCTTGAGATTATGGAAGGCGACGCGTCGTATGTTGTGTGCGAGGACGCGGATGAACTTGACAATGACGACAAGGACGTGATTCCTGCCAAGGGCGAGGTTGTCAAGATCCGTGGTTCGATTATTGGTTTCATTGAGCGCCTCGACGAAGAATTCACCAAATCGCTGCAAGCTATTGACCCTCACACGCCCGACTACATTGATCGTCTCCGCGATGAGCCTTCGCTTTATGCTCTGCTTGTCCGTTCGCAATCGTACTTTGAGAAGCATGAGCAATTGGCCGCCAGCTTGCCCCGTGTCATTGTGCGTCGCCTCGACCATCTGTACTACAAGCCCGAGCAGGTGATCCGTTCCATTGAGGCTGCCGCGCGTGCCATGCTGCCCGCCAAGGTCGACACCAAGCTCATTGTTGCCGACAGCCCCGCGCAATTGATCCACGAGCTGTGCACGTTCTTGTACAACCAGACCGTGTCGATGCTCCGCACGCGCGCCATGCTGTGCCACATCTTCCACTTTGCCCTGCACAACCAGTTCCACAAGGCACGCGACATGCTGCTCATGTCCCATTTGCAGGAATCCATCCACCAAGCCGATGTTGCCACCCAGATCTTGTACAATCGCGCCGTTGTCCAGATCGGTCTGTCTGCCTTCCGCCAGGGATTGATCAAGGAGGCGCACGCCTGTCTCCAGGAGATCCAGGGCACGGGCCGTGCCAAGGAATTGCTCGCCCAGGGCATCCAACAGAACCGCTACGGCCAACAACAGGTCTCGCCCGAGCTTGAGCAGCTTGAGCGCCAGCGCCAATTGCCCTTCCACATGCACATCAACCTCGAACTCCTCGAGTGCGTCTTCCTCACCTGCTCCATGCTCCTCGAGATCCCCGGCCAGGCACAGACGGGCCCCAACAGCAAAAAATTCATCAGCAAGCCCTTCCGCCGCCTTCTCGACTTTAACGAGCGCCAGGCATTCACAGGCCCTCCTGAGAACACGCGCGATCACATCATGAGCGCCGCAAAGGCATTGGCCTCGGGCGAGTGGGAACGCGCACGCGATTTCATCCTGGCTATCAAGGTCTGGGACCTGCTACCCGATACCGACGCCATCAAGGCCATGCTTGTCCGCAAGATCCAAGAGGAAGGCCTTCGCACCTACCTCTTCACCTATGCCTCCTACTACTCCACGCTCGGCCTCACCCAGCTTTCCACCATGTTCGACTTGCCCACACAGGCCATCGCCTCCATCGTCGCAAAGCTCATCTGGAACGAGGAGCTCGCCGCCTCCCTCGACCAGGTCTCACAATGCGTCGTTCTCCACCAGGTCGAATTGTCGCGCCTCCAGGAACTTGCTCTTCAATTCTCGGAAAAGGCCGCAAACCTCGTCGATCAAAACGAACGCCTTGCCACGCCCCCTACCAACCGCAATGACAATGCTCAAAAGGTCTCCTCCAACTAAAAAATGGACCTCTTGCATTCCCCCCTCCCCCCTCCCCCTCTTTCTTTCGTTTTTTTTTATTTATCGCCACACATCCATATCTCAACAACCTTTCATGATGATCTTGTTTTCCCATTGTAGTTGTTCTTTTTTTTCATGATGCTTTTCTTGGTCCTTTTCATCCCCCTCTTTTAAAAAAAAATTAAAAAGTTTTCCACTTGTACACAGCTACTTTTTTTTTCTTGATTTTTTGACAATGAGAGGAAAAAATCGCGTCCCATCAAGCTCCAATTCGCGTTTTCATTATTGCAATAGGCTAAATCGACGCAGCGTCGCCTGGTTATGACCATGTTAGAGGGGTGCTATGTTGGGTCAAGCAATGGGTTGACAAAAGAGAAAAGCGGACCTTAATTTCTCAATTTTGACGCTTCTTTCTTTCTTACTTTTTTATTCGTCTTTTCCACGCTTGCCTTCCCCCCTTTTTTGCTCTCTAATGGACAACACAGAGCTCTTCCATCTGTTGACCGACGATTGGGACGATGACGAAGGCCAGCTTGTGCGGACGTCGCCTTGGACACGCGACTATTTGACGCACTTGACGTCGCTCACGCTGGATGAACTTGAGCGCGAGCCCACCACGCTGCACGACAATCAGAAAAAGATCAAGCAGGAAGCCCAGCAACTCGCGTTTACCGAGTATCCGACGTTTTTGCACGCGCAGGCATGCCGACGCGAGATGGATGCCATGCTCACCGAGGTCGACGGGCACCTTTCGGGAGTGCTCGACACACTTCCGCAATTGGAGCAAGCGTGGGACCAATTCCAGCAGCAGAGCGAGACGCTCGTCAAGGAACGCGCCAAGGTGACCAGCGTCCTGGATTACCAAAACGTGTTGGTCGACGTGTTGGAGCTTCCGCAGCTGATGGACACGTGTGTTTGGAATGGTTATTACACAGAGGCCATGGATCTGGCCGCACATGTGCGTCGATTGCGCCTGCGCTACCCATTGGCCGTCATGGATTCAATCCAGCACCAGATCCAGGCATCCAGCGATGTCATGCTTGGTCAATTCATCGCTCATTTGCGCAGCCCCATCAAACTCGCTGCCGCCATGAACGTCATTGGTTATTTGCGCCGTATGGACGCCTTTTCCAACGACGACCTGCGCATCGTCTTTTTACGCTGCCGCCACGACTTTGTCGACACGCGCATCGACAAATTGAAAAAAGACAGACACGACAGAGCCATTCCCGCCTTTGACTACCTCAAGCGCTACATCGATATTCTGCGCGAGCACATTTTCGAGGTCGCCACGCAATATATGTCCATTTTTTCAACAAAAGAAAATGATACGTTGCTCACAGACTATCTGACCCACTTGATTGCTGACATGCAACGCGTCTTGACCGAGGAATTGGCCACCATGGATGACACTTCAGAGTTGGCGTCTTTGCTCACGCAATTGCAATACTGCGGCTTGTCCCTGGGTCGTGTCGGCTTGGATTTCCGCCTTTTGTTCGTCCGTGCATTCGAACAGGCCGTCCAGCCCCTGGTGTTGCGCCTCATGGATCGCGCACTGGCCGCATTGCAAGACACACTGCACCCAATCATCAAACACACAACCCAGCCAAGCAATTGGCTCACTTTTACGGCTTCCATGGCGTCGTCCATCCAACACGATGCACCCGCCTCTCCATCGCCCTCGTCACCCGCCGCAGCACGCCTGTATCAACCGCCCTTGCTACTCATCGATTACCCGTGCCTTGCCACCTTCACCAATGGCATCCTCACCGCACTCAACGCACTGCGCCTCGTCCCAGCCTTGCATCTCGCCAAGGCCACCCGGGACCATCTGCATGCGTGCCTGATAAAGGCGGCCAACACACTCAAAACTTACGCCGACGCCGCGCGTACGCAATTCCCCGACGAAGAGGACCTCGTCGCCTCGTTCATCACCACGTACGCACGCTCGTGCGCTCCCTACCTTCATCGCTGTCTCGTCGAGGGCATCTACAAGATGCCCATCGCACACCCATCGCCATTAAAGACGGAAATCGATGCTCTGCTCAATGACTATCTCGCGCTTGCCGCCGCCATCCACGAGCAAGCTACTGCAGCCGCCGCCATCACGTCCGAGGCGGCCACACCAGTAGACGAGCCCACCACCACCACCGCCACCACCACCAATGGCATCGATGGCACCAAGGAGGAGAAAAATGAGGAGAACGCCCATGCGACACCGGTCAATGGCACAGCCGACGAGCCCGTGGGTGCGAATAATGATCAAGGCGACGAAGCCGCGCAATCACATGAACAACAAACGACCGTGGCCATGCCAACACCGCCAGAATCACAACAAGCCAAAACGGAACACGCCACCACCGCGCATTCTCAGCAAGAGATACGCGACGATACCAATTCTGACTTCCCACCCCCCACAGAGGAATTAGCCAACAAGCCCATAGATGCGCCGGACGTCGCCAGCCTTTCTATAGAATAGATTTTTTTCATCTTTTTTTTTTCAAATACAAAGATTGCGGGCTTGAACCACAAACATACAGAAAGGGGTAAAGTCTTAACGAGCGGAGAATCAATGCGCTTCATGCGTCGACTTGCTGACGCGTCATTGATGTTCAGAAACGAAAAAACAGTGCCAGAGAGACAAAAATCAAATTTGCTGAAATCGCCATTTTGTGCGTAAAAAGATGAAGCCAGCATAGGTATGATATCATAGATGAATTGCACGTCATTGGCAAGCAATGCATTCAAGCATCATTTCGTCTTTGCTTCACCATGCCGATGGACACTCTTTACACGCCTGCAAAAGCCCTGTCAGCAAAAAGTCATGACGAGCTCCCAAATCAAAAATCAGGTCGCCATAATCGCGCCAAACTTTCACGCAAAAGAAATCGCATCGGAAAAACCACGGAAAGCATAAAAAAAAAAAGGGCGTCGGCTGGTTGACGAGCGAGAAATGCGTAATTTTCGATGTTTCTTTTCCGGGTGAATGCTGTCGACAAGACGCGCGACAATGCCGCGCAAACACATCCATAAGCTTGCGACGCGTCAAATGCGTGAATTTAATGTGGGCAATGAGAGGTTATTGCAGCTGTGGGGCAAGCCATCGTTCATCCAGAGCTACAGCCAAACTTTGCATCTCGTCTGTTCGGGCAAAACTCATTTATTTCTCGTGATCACCGGCTTCCATAGACGCAGTAAATCATGCCCTTTCAGATGAGCCAAGTTTCAATGTATTGCAGCTGTTTCTCGCGCCAAGTTAACCTTGGACTGAAAAAAAAATAGCAGCAAATTGCATTTTTCGTCAAAACCAAATGTTTGATCCCATGTTTTTTGAAGTTTCCGTCTCGATATCATACAGTAAAACAAACTTCCTATCACGGGTGTGAATAGCGACGCAATCCAGCAACAAAAATTTCACCACACGAAAAATTGTCGACTCTATGATACCCCTTGGAAAATCCGCGAAAAATCGCTATTTTCCAAATTGACAAGGTACGCCAACAAGTAGCCGCTGCCTCTTGAAACTTGGTCATTTAGGCATTTTGGCCTCTCTCTTTTCAGAACAATTATAAAAACCGGGAGTTCATCTGCCCATTGACCAGAAAATCGATAATTGTCGATAAATATACAATTTCGGCCATGGCGCGATAAACCGTGCTTCGATCAGACTGAATATTGCACATGTGGAAAGGGCTTCGGTTGAGCGTCATTTTGTCTCTGCCGACAAGACCGATGCGCAAGATCTGTACGCTTGGAACGCACGAACAAATATTTCAACTTCAAATTTTTTGGTAACTGACCTGACGACCCACAGCGCGCTGCTGCGACAAAAGATGCGCAATTTAATTACCTGTCGGATGAAACCAGTTTTATCAGCGTGCGACCAAAACAGGACGAGAAATTCTAGTTTCTGAAATTTGACTTTGATTGCTTTTTTCTCGCGATCCATCTAGTCAACCCCCGATTTTTATTGCAGATTTGCTTAGCAAGAGGGGGTCGGTGCATCTAATGACATGGATCTTAAAGTGCTGGTGTGTACGGTAGGTTGCCAAACGGATTTGAGAAATCTGTCTGGGCCTGAACCTCTCAAAGCGTGGGACCCTCCAGATTCATTTTGACCTGACCAACTTTTTTTCCAGAATTCGAAAAAAAATCATTTGACCACCAAGACTTCATTGCAGCGCCACGAAACTTTCCCATCTACCGTACAGGGTTTGGCTTCTGTCTTGTCAGAAAAAATTAAAACCCCGATATTAATCAGCTGACTCGGCCAGAAAATTGACATTGCCGAAAATTTGGCTGTAGCGCGTTTTTTAAGAAATCATTTCACGGCGAAATCGTGCTTCAGTCATCGCGAAATTTTACCACATGGTCGACTCGCACCTCTTTTTTCAGGAAAAATTGCAAACCGGAGATCAATCGGGCCGTTGTCGAGATAATCGCCAGTTTCACAAAATTGTGCAAATTCAAGATGAACGCCAAAAACAAGGGTTAGACCCTTGACAAAGCAGTGCCATTTGATTGTTTCCACGCGTTTTCTTTCAAAAATCATAAAAAATCAGAGGTCAATCAGGTCGAGTTGTCGACAATTAAATGAAAACTTGGCAATTTTCACAAATTCAATGTTGAAGACAACAAAGTATGGCTGGGCTGCCTCTCTAAACCTTTGCAGAAGGGTATTTCCGCACACTTTTTAACAAGACGTTCAACAAAACCCGAGATCGATTGGGCCGTTGCGCAGATGAATCCAGAATATCGACATTTTCAGAATTTGAAACGTGGGTTGCCAAAATATTGTTCTATCAGACCATGGAAACCTGCATCATTAGACAGAGACAGTCTCGATCGTCATTTCCAGGATGTTTTATTGCGCGATGCGTGACATTTGTACGCTTCTGAGAATCGTTCAAACATTTCATAAATTTTCAATCTCGATATTCTCGGCAACAGATACGACGACCCATAGCGCTTTTAACATGTCGTGAGCAACTCTTGAATCTCTATTGAATGATACCAGTTTCACCAGTGGATGGCTAAAACTCGCAGAGAAATTTCACTTTTCCATCAAAAGTTTTGATCGCGATTTGCTCGACAAAGATCTAGTTGACCCCCGATTTTTATTGCAGTTTTACAACAAATGGAGAGGCAAAGTATCTAATGGGATGACTTGCAGTGCGCTAGCTTGACTTTTAACTTTTTGCATCGGTCATTTTACCAGGCAGCAGCCCATTCAGCAAATAAAAAAATGCAAATAAAAAAATGTAAAAAAAACCTAAAATAAAATAAAAATTCCATGCAATCCACCACCTTAATTTGGAAGTGTCAAACCTTAAATTTTTGCAAATTACTCTGCCCAAAGTAGGCAATTTTCTCAGTCGATCGCCGTTCATGCGTCACTTTTGAGCATTTTTCTTAAGTTGGGTCGACCTACCATTTCGTGTGCCAATAGCAAATTGTCGGAGCTACCTGTTTGGGATGCATTGATCACTCGGAGTTCAAAATATCCCAAATTTGGCATTTTCTGGGATTGAAATGTGTGACCCCTGAGTGTCCCCTGAGTGACCCCTGAATTTTTCAAAGAGCTTTGTTAGGGGCACCACATCGGGGCACCACATTCCCAAATAAAGAATTGCGCTGGCTGGGATCGAAAAATCTCAATTTTGAAGCACGCTCCCCCCATTTCTGCGCATCACGTCCCTTTTTTTTGACACGCTTCTGCTCTTTACTTTTTTTTCATGGATGCTCTAGATCTCGACAGCGACTCTTCCTCGAGCTTGGAATTAATTGACTTGACTGTTATGTATCCTGAGTGCGATTCAAGCGCCTCTGACGCGAGTGTTGAGCTGCTCGACCTGTCGGCCCTCATGCCCTCGCGACGAACAGCTTTCGAGGACGCCACACTCGTTGCTCAAGACAGCAATCATGACAACACCACTCGCGAGCAAAATCATTGGGTTGAGGTGCAGAAAGGACAATGGGAGAATTCAAAGAGTAATAATAAAATAAAAACATGAAAAACAATCACTGGAGAAAGAAAACTCATTGTTTTGTCATTGAGCGGCCGTTGCGTCCCCTTCGCGTGGTCTTCAGTATGCCCACTTTATCATGATTGTAACGGTCAATTAAAGACAATTCGATGACAGAACAACGACCGCGCAACGACTGCGCAATAGTCGCACAAAGACCGCGCATTGGCTGAACAACGGCCGAGCAATGGCTGCACAACGACCGCGCTATGGTGGTGCAATAGTCGTGCGACGATCGGTTAGCACACAAACGGTCAGAGCAGATTATTCCTCCATTAGTCCCAAAAAAAAAAAAATTGGGCGCGCACGCGCGTTCACGCGCGGCACATGATTTTATTTTGTATTTTGTCTGCTTTTTATGATATTTCAGCTAATGTCACCCAATCATAATGCCAATTTGAGTGCAATGGGGCCACCACAGAGCCTTAGGCACCTTACCTTCGTCCCTTTTCGTTGTTCAGACCGAGGATGATAACTTGAGAAATGTTGTTATATTAAAATCTGCAGTCTACAGAGCAAAAAAAGTGAGAAATTGATGATCTTGCTTTGTCACCACCCCTGTTGCGCCGCAACAGCGATCGCAATTGCCATTATTACCTTCATACTAATGTTGTTGTATTAGAAGCTACAATCAATGAGAACAAAAAGTGAGAAATTGACGATCATTGGTTTGTCGCCACCCTTGTCACGCTGCAAAAGCGGTCACAATTGCCCTTACCATTATACCAAAGGAAGTAAAGAGCAGCGTTGAATCATTGCGCCTGTACAGTACTGTACAGTAGTTGCGAGTGCTGCCAGCCATACGCGACACGTGAAGAATGCAAAAGTGCATGTCAACAGAGCATGAAATGCTGTACTGTAAGTCCAATATGTGCGATGCGTGCAAAGTGAAAACATACTTGCTGACAGTGTTCAAATATCGTGTTCAACGGACCTGGCACGCCAAAAATGCTCTGGCACACGCTCAAAGTGACTAAATAAAATACCCAAAATACGCACTGCACACAACGGGGCAAGGTCGCATTGGCAGCTACGAGAGCAAGAAACAGGTGAATGGTTGAACACCACCGATATGGGCACTCACCACCAGTTTGGAGTGCTCTAATATACGTAGAGTCTGCAGTGCTACCAACGATGACGAGAAAAAAAAGGATGAGAGAGAGAGAGAAAAGGAAAAGCGGGACCTGGCAGTCAACTAAAAAAGATTTTCTTATCTCCGATGTGGGCGAGGTTATCAATTCCCCCCATTTTTTTCTCAAAGTCCGTTTTCCGCACTCTTTTTTTTTTTGTCGATCGTCATGTTCATGTCAATGAGTCAATGAGACTCGCGTCTATTACAGTAGGCTCAGGTTGCATAGGACGACACGAAAACGGGTGTCTTTGGCTCGTGTTCTTTTGTTTTGCGTATTTTATAGTGCACGACATGGCCATGGACGCGTCCAATGTCCATGACTTGGTCTTTTTTTCCTTTTGGTGCATGTGACGATGGGAGTGGGTAGCATGTCGCTATGCGCGTTCATTGTGAATAGAAACGTGCCTCTGGACACGTTCTTTGTGAGCAACAGTCTATTCAGACGTGCTTTGATTCTGCTGCCCATCATGTCCAGGCAAAGAAGCAAAAAAAAAAGGCGGAAAACGGACTTGAAATACGCCGTTTTGCCCCCGCCACACCGCTGCTGCCGCCGCGCCCAATTGATCAGCCATTCTCTCATTCTGACTCCAAATGCTTTCAATCTAAAATGAGTGATTTAATGTAGTTGTTTGGCATTGCGCACTGCTTTTCATGGGACACGGTTCCAAACCTGCCAATGGTCATTGTTTTATTTGATGGAACAATTTTTTTTTGCAAAAAGGCTTCAGCATTATTCAAATGATGACGCGCTTGCAATTCATCGAATGCGATGCTCCAGCTCTTTTTTTTTTTTGCCAAGTCAATCAAATCGAGGGCATCTGTCAGCGCTTAACACTGCACAAATCATGGCACGGCCATTGCACGACTGGCTAACTCATTGAATGGCAATCAGTGCTGGCAATTCAAAGAACATGTTACAAGTCATTGAATTCCCGGTGCATGCCTGTTGCACGCTCGTTGATTTAATATTTTATATTTTTAAGCGTGGTCATCGAATTGCCAGCGCACTTTCATTTTTCGCCTATTTTCTCTCAAATCGATGAGCATTCCATATCATCCAAAATTCATTTCTCCAGTGAATATTTTGACCGTTTTGGTTGGCGCTTTGCCTCCCCCTCATTTATCGTAGTAGAACGACCCCGGGTCGGTGACAGACATTTGACCAAGGATGAATGCGTTGAAGCGCTCCAACAGCATGGCGAGGCCATAATAAACACGTCCATGGTCACGGAAAGAAGCGACAACTCGCGCCGCTGGATCAAAATCGTCTGCGGCGGTCACGGTGGCCAATATCATCGAGACCGACGTGCGAATCAGCCTGCGAACAAAGATGCGGCGAAGAAGCGCGACCGCGAATCGCGAAAACATGGATGCCCTTGTTTTTACTATTTTTCCGCGCCCAAAGGGTCAGAATTCTATGTATTAAAGAAGCTGAACAACGCTCACAATCGCCGCCCTGCTCAGTCCATCAGCACCTATCAGCAGCTTAGACAATACACCGACGAAGAACGCCGCGCCTTTGATGGAATTGTGAAAAGCAACAGAATCAGCGATTCCGCGGCCGCCGAGGTGATCAATGTGATGTACCCAGGGAGGGAAATTCTCTCTAGAGATGTGGCAAACATGCGTCCACGATTTGAGGCCATTGGAAATGACGGCAGCGACGACATGCGCGAATTCGTTCAAGAACTCGAAAGCAATGGATACGATGTCCGATACACCACCAACGACCTTGGGAACATCTCTGCATTTTTTTTTACCCACCAAGAGTGCATCGAGCGCGCCTGTCGCATGAACGAGGTCGTCATCATCGACGCCACGTATAAAAACAACAGACATCGCCTGCCGCTTGCTTGTGAATATGGTGTCTGTTCACAATATTACAGTAGCCGCGATCGACGCACGTTGGTAACATTTGGCGTGGCTGGCTGCTGGGTGTCAAAGGAAGACACGGCGTCATACGAGTGGTGGGTGCTGCGCCATCTTCATCAAGTGGTGTACGACGCAAATGGACCAATGCTCATCGTCACAGACAACGATGCAGCCTTGTCCAGCGCCATCAGGAATGTCTTGCCTGATGCCATCCACCATCTCTGCCAACTGCATATCTTGCGCAATTTCAAGAAAAAGATGGAAAACAAGATGGAGGCAGAGTCGTGGGGGATGGCAAAAGTGGCCCTTGATCGAATTTTTCACTCGTACTGTCACGATCCAATTCGTGAGCATTGTCCACAACTCTTTTTTTTTTCTTGCTCCCTTTCGTTCCTTTTTGTTTCCATTCCTTCTCTTTTCCTTTGGCCGCCGCCCAATTCCAACACCATCATCTGGCCATGGCTCGTGGCTTTCAAACGCACCCTCTCACAAGTTTGTAGCTGCTCTCCCCATCGAGCAATGGCCGATCTTCTCCTTTGCCCCGCTTTTTCTCCTTTTGCTGCGCCGCTGGAATCTCGATCTGTCTGTGCGCCAAGGCTGCAGACCAATTGGCCTTGTCGCACATAAAAGACCCGCCACTTTCCTTTTCCCCTTTTTTTCTTTTCTTTTCTTCTTTACCCTTTCAACACCGTTTCTCCTCCCCTGAACCCCCCTCTTGCTATTACAATAAACTCCTTGCTTGTTTGTCACCAATATCAAGATGCGTCCTACCAATAGAGTCCACGAGCGCCCCGCTCGCCATATCCGTGACGCTGCTTCACGCCACGCACAACAACAACCACGTCGCGAACGTCTCGTTGTTAAACGGGCCGTCGACGTGGCCCGTCGCCGCCCCACTTTGCGTTCCGTGCTTGCGCCCGAGACGCTGGCCCGTTGGGCCCCAACGCCGCAGCAAGAGGACGGTCCAGCAGAGGATCGTCACACGTACACGAACGATCAATCCCAGCAGGGTCTTAACGACTTTTTCGATACAATTTCGACGTCAGCACATGAAAAGGAGTTCACTGATTACATGAACAGGTAAAAAAACCCGTTTTACTGTATAATATTTTCTTCTCATTCTCTCTCTCTCATTCTCTCTCTCTCTCTCTCTCTCTCTCTCTCTCTCTCTCTCTCTCTCTCTCTCTCTCTCTCTCTCTCTCTCTCTCTCTCTCTCTCTCTCTCTCTCTCTCTTTTTTTTTTTTTTTTTAAAGCATACTGGATGTGAAAGAAAAATGGGCTGGTGCATGGGTCAATCAACGTGCACACTTCGGTGCTACTGTACATCGTCTAATCGCGTCGAAGGCTTTCACGGAAATATAAAACAAGGGTTTTTGACGCGGTCAAATCTGAATCTGAAGATTTCTTTTCAACATGTCGACCGCTGGTACAAGGGCCAGGTAATGTCATTGAAGAATACTGCCTGTTGTAATTGATCTCGTTTGCTTTCTTGTAGGCTGACGTATTTAAGCGATGCCTTGACACTGAGTATTTTGGATATTCAACCAAGCTTCTTGGCCACGAGTCAACCAAACTTTTGAAGCCATTACAAGGCAAGGTGGGGCGCTTCGCCTACAATTTATCAAAGAGGAATTGAATGCGATTGCAACGGGCAAACCCGAATTGGTCTGAATTTGTCCCCCACGCTTGAACTACAATCTTCCCTGCAGGCACACGATTCACTACGACGGGTACACACCGATCGACATTGCCACGATTGATCCACGATGGCTGATCTATGATCTAGCCCCGGATATTCAAGGTAAAACTTGTAAAAAGAAAAAAAACACAATTGTTAACTTCAATTGCACTCAATTGCAAACAGCCGCTCGCATCAAACTTTGCATTCTGTTCCTGCCGCTCCCACCGCTCCGGCCGCCAGCATTTGTGTACCTGACGACGATGGGATTAAACTCGAAACGCCACGCACAGCCCTTCTTGCTAAATGCTCTACAATTTTGCACAAACTGGACGACATGCTCTCGGATTGCACCAATCAAGAGCTGACGGTCTTGATGAGCCAGCTCCAAAATGTTCTCGACGGCAAAGCTGTGAAGCCACAAGCGGCATCCTTGCCCGCCACCAGGAATCTCATGGCTCCGGTTACAATTATGTTTCCCAAAAGCCGCCCATCGACCAAGCGCAGCAAGAAAGTGCCTTTGAGCATGAAGATGAAGCAGCCAAAAAGAAAAAAAAGTAGAAAAAAAGCTGTAATGATCAATCTGGCAAAAAAATCAACAATTCGGCCGTCTAACCATTATTTTTAGGGGTATTGACAACAAGTATCCATGGCTTGACCCCTCGCTTCCGCAGGATGGAATTGTGGACGTGCACAGTAGTCCTCACGCTCATGGTGCCTGTGGCTTCAGGTGCTTGACAGTGGCATTGAATGGCAAAGGCAAAGGAAAGAAAAAAGCCAAAAAAGGGCAAACAAATGAACAAAAAGAAAGTGCTCATGCTGAAGTGCGTAGCCAAATGCTTACATACTTCACCAGCAAAGAGGGTTGGTACAGGAAAATGGGCATTTTCATTGAGCAAGATATTGTTGCTTTACGCGCGATCCTTTCTGCAACATCCAAGGATGAGATTGCCAATCGAGACAACTGGTTCACCACCACCGACTGCGCCCAACAAGTGGCCGCGGTCACGTTTTGTATCCCTGTTGAAATCTACAACAATGGTCACAATCAGCTATTTTTGCCGTTTTCGAACACCACATTCGTTTCGTTCAAGCCTGTCATGTTGCACTTACTGTACTTGCATGGTGACCACTTCTATTTGGTCACAATGAAAGGCGCTTACCCACATCCGCCCATCAGCCCATTATACATTCGTGTTTGTGCTGATGCCAGCATCAAAAACCAGCTGCATCGCTTTTTGCCCAAGCCTTCCCAGGCCACCACTCAACCTGCCTCGCAAGCATCTGCACAGCCTTCCTCGCAGCCTCTCTCGCAGCCTTCGCAGCCAGACATCGACAAAAAACCCACTTTAATTCGTATTTCATTGAATCGAACCAAAATTGAGACAAATACCAGTCAATGATTTGTATTTTCCATGTTATTTCTTTGTCAAATAAAGGCTTTGTAAGTTGCCATTCTTGTGGGACGCCAAAAAAACAAAAGTAAGGAAAAAAAAAGTAGTAGAGCAGAAGCGTGTCAAAAAAAAAGGGACGTGATGCGCAGAAATGGGGGGATCGTGCTTCAAAATTGAGATTTTTCGATCCCAGCCAGCGCAATTCTTTATTTGGGAATGTGGTGCCCATAAGAAAAAGTGGTGCCCCGATGTGGTGCCCGTAACAAAGCCCGATTTGTTCTGCCCACGACAAACCTACATGGGCCTAGCCGTGTGCGCCATCTCGCTTTTGTGAATAATGGTGCTTACTTGACCACGACAGGTGCTATCAAAATGATGAATGGCTTTTCGATTCTCCAGCAGGTCGGCCGGTATCAGCCCGAGCACCTTGTTTCCATTCATATTGAAATGAACACCTTTTATGCCACGCTGCACTGTTGAACCTGACACCGCATGATTTTTACTCGGATGAACATCTGTCGCACTGCAACATTTGCACCAACCCCATGCCTGTGGTGCAGCAGCTGACTATGGTCATCCCTACCGTTATGCTTCTCCCTCGCGCATGGTCCCTTTCTCTTTTGGCGTACGTGGCACTGAAATTTCCTGGTTTACAAATTCTGAATGTGCGCTCGTATCGATTCTGGGAGCAACCTTCGCACTACATCATGCAGCATGAGCATCTGACATCCTTCACAACCATCAAAGCGAGTTTGTTCGCGCGCTTGAGCATTACAACCTTGTTGGTCCACGCGCCACGCGCCACAGAGACGTGGTGGCCAATTTGGCTCCCCCTGAATAAGCATAGGGCCTGCGCCTGCGGCGCCACGCGTCATTTTATGTCATCGCGTAAAAAAAAAAAAAAACCGCCTCTATTGCCATATGCACAATAAAAAAAAAAGCTTGTGTTCTATCATTGAAAAAAAAAAAGGGAGCAGGGAATATAAAGCTGTTGTGAATCATAGCCCATGACGGGTGAGAAAAAAAAAAGGGGTCGGGGAGGGGAGAGAGGCTAGTCCAATGCAAATGTCGAATCGGTATCTTGCACGTCCAGGTGGCCCAATTGCCTGAAGAGATGATTGACGTCCTCGTCCATGTCGTCTCCCTCGTCGTGCTTTTTGTTGTTTGTGGATATCGCGGTGCTGTTTGAAGGTGTGGGTGACGCTGTCTTTGTGGTGCTGGAGGCAGACGCGGCCAGAGGCACGGCGGGTGCTTTTGCAAGATCCTTGCCCTCGCGGAACAGGTTCTCAAACAGCTCTCTGCCAAGTGATTTCTGCATCTGTGCCTGGCTGCTCTTGTGGAGGTGGAAGCTATTGTGGAATTCATGGTCAAACAGCATCTCGAGGCACTCGTTGGTCAGGGCGACCATGCGGAACGATGGCAACGACAGGGCGCACGTCATTTTGTGGTCATCCAGCACGTGATCAAGCACGGCAAGGCGCTGGCGCAGCGAGCCTTGAAGCGAGCCCAGCTGACGTGCAATGGGCTCTGTCTCGGGCGGATCGTCCCCGTGCTCAATGGCTGTTTGTTCCAGCGCACCAAGGATAAGCGCTTGCACCGTGTTCCATGCCAAACCCGTGTTTCCGTCGTGCAATTGTTGGATCAGCCACCACAAATCCTTAACAATCAGAATCAGCTCCTCATTGTTCAGTGTCGCGCCGTCGTGACTGTACATGCTGAAAAAGAAACCCATGATCGACATCAAATCCTGCAAAACGGAAGAAAAATAAAATCGCATCAGTCACATCTTTTTTTTTCTTTTTTTTTTTTTTTCTTTTTTTACCCCATGCAGAATATCGCTGAGCCCTGTGACGGCGTCCTGGAAGCTGATGCCCAAGTGAGTTGGAGCCTTGAGATGCAAGTACAAGCGGTGGAGAAAGGCAATGGCAAGCTGATGCTGAGTGAACTCGTCGCTGTTGTCGTCGGTGTGATTGATGGTGGTTTGACGCGTGCGCACGGCGCGTCCCCACGTGGTGATGCCTTCGAGAAGGAGCAAGAAGCTGTCGAAATCAAGCTGGTTGTCCTGGCGGTCGCCTTGAGATTTTGCATAGTACAGCGCGCCGAAAAAGTGGTCGTAAATGATGGCAATCTCATCTTTTGAAAAAGCGGCGGTGCTGTCGAGGTGACGGATGGCCGAGCGCTTGGTATAGGATTCAATGTTGGCGGCGACCTTGAGCTGGTTGGTGCGGCGCATCTCGGTGACCATGTCATCGGTGACGAGGGAGAATTCGCGATAAGCCGTCAACATCAATTCGTTGAATTTGGTAAGGCGGCTAGGTTTGTTGCCGAGCTGCTTGCTGTGTCCAATGGGGTCGCCCAGTTGACTAAAGAAACGCTTGAGGATATCGAGGAACGCGCCATCGTCGCGCGTGCTGAGCAATTCTTCACCATTCATCTTGAGGATGGCAAGGCCGATCTGGAACAGGATCCGCGGGCCTTCCATGAACAAGCAATCGAGCACACGAAAGGCAAAGAGCAGCGGCATGGAATTGACGTATAAACTGAGGAACCACGGAAGACACGCGACCGACAACTGTACATCCGTCTTTTTGAAATGGTCCCACAGGATTGGCATCGTCTTTTCCACCAATTGCTCAAAGATGATTTGGTCCAGCAGCGCACCATACATGGACGTGCTATAATAGCCAGGGCACAAGTGGTCAACAAGCACATTGAGCAGCCAAAACGCCTGTTCTTCCGTTGTGTAGATCAAAAGCGCCGATGTCACAATGTTCATCGCCTGACAGTAACCCAATTCAGGGTTGCGCCATGCGTACGCCGTCAGTACACGCCGCAGTCGATCGATGCCCTCGTCTTGCTGATATCCGGCATATTCGGGGAGTGACCGGTTCAAATCCTTTTCAATTTCCTCGGTGGCCAGCGACGTTTGGCCCGCGTACATTTTGACAAGATCGTCGTACACACCCGGATTCGCAAAGCGCAGAAAGGCAGACCCAGAGCACATTTCCCAGATCTCGCCGCGCAAATCGTTGGGAAGACCCACGCGCACAAGCTTTTTAAACGTCGGTGTATGCAAGGTGGTCAGATTGCGCCCATTTTCTGCAAAAAAAAAAAAAAAAAAAAAAAAAAAAAAAGATGAGCAAGGTGCCACCACGACCCCCTTTTTCGTTAAAGGGGACGGCGGGGAAAGAGGGGTTTACCAGAAAAATATTGCGTCCAGAGTTTCATTTTGCTGCGATCCTTTGTTTGCTTTGGATTTCCGGGGTAGCCAAAGGTAAGTCCAAGACCACCAAGTTGGTCCTTTGGCGCAGAGTCATCATCGCCCACATCAACAAGCTGCTCGGCGCGTTTGGCGTCACTTGGTGGATCAAACAACTTTTCCGAGCCGAGAGTCGTCATGTATGTCTTCAATTGCTTGTACGCGGTTGTCTGCTTCTTAAGATGGTCGCGCAGCCGCTGGCAAAAAGCCTCGACTTGCGGTTTCAGGGCCTGTGGGGGGTAGGACAAACAGAAAAAAGTGAATTAACACCGCCAATTTCGCATTTTAAGGCGATTCTTACCTGGAAGCGAAAGATGTGATCGATGTGGTGGTACGTGGTGATGGACAAGGAGGCATTGTAGGTGCCATTGCTAATCCTCTCGACGCGTCGCACGGTGTACAATGGCAAGACAAGCGAAAGGATGGGTTGGTGTTGCTGTGGTGGTGGCATGCGCTGCTGCGACTCGTAAGCGAGGAATGAATCTGACAGATAGACACGGCCGTGAATTTCGCGTGGGATCGGCGTGTTGGATGAGCGATCGCGCGCATTAAGCGTGTACGAGACCTCGAGCGCATCGTGCAACTGCTCAGACGCGGGCAGGCGGAAATGGTGACAAAAATCCTTGTTGCGCTTTTGCGCTGCCAAATCCTGGCGCAATGGCTTGATCAGGTGCCGCTCGGAATTGGATGGCGACGGTGCCGGCTTGTTGTTGAATGGTGACGCGCCAGGGTCCGCGGGTGAAGACACAAATGCGCCAAAGGCATCGTCTTGCGCGGCATAATATGCAGCACCAGGGGTATCTCCGGCAGAGTGCTTGAGCAGACGCAACATCGCCTGCCCAGCCAGGTGTACAAGCAAATCGTACACCTCATCGCGCTTAAACATCGTCGAAAACATGTACTAAACCGGTAAAAAAGACGCGTCAATGGGCCACAAAACAGAAAAACAACAAAAAAATCAAAGAGCCATCTTTTGTTACCTTTTTGTCGTCCTTTGTGATGATTCGGAGGGCATCTGGGAATACGCTGCGCTTGGACTTGTCCTTTTGAATGTCTTGGATGTCCTTTAGCTCGAGCAACAGCTTGGTTTCGACACCAAGCAGGAACGAGTGAAATCCAACGTGATCCTCGCTAATGTACATCCATCCCTGGCGTGAATTGTACGCGCACGAGTAGTAGCTCACCAGTCGCTCGGATGGCGCAAGGTCAAACAGCTGCCGAAACGATCGAGATGCATTGCGCACGGATTCGTCCGTCGACAATTCGTCCGTGCCCAGATCTATAAATAAAAAAAGCCATGAGGAATTGCCCGCGTGCCACGATAAGGTGGATAGGGGGGAAGATTACCAGTGGCGGTCACAAGCATGTGGATCTTGTCCTTTACAAAGTCCTCTTTGGCATACGCGCTGTCCATATGCATCAATTCCGGAAAGATGTTTTGTTGGAGCCAAAACCAAGCTTTTTCAATCGTGGTGTCGGTCTCGGCGACAGCAATGAGCAGACACGTGGCATTGGGCTCGCGCTGGAAAAGAATGCGATAGGGCGATTGCTTGGTGTCCAAAACATTGGCAATGGTGCTGAGCAGGCTCTTGAACACGCCTGCAGACTGCGACTTTTGCATCATGAAGCACTCGTTGTGCTGTATCGTCGTCCAAAAGGGCGTCAGGTTGATATCCACGGGCGACGGCAGCGTGAACGTCTAGAAAAAAAAAAAAAGAAAAAAAAGGGTTTGTCCGTGCCAAACTCGTCAAGAATTGCCCTCTTTTTCCGCCTTACGTTGGGTGGCACACCTAGTTGCTGGTGGTCATCTTCAAAAGAATCCATAGGTAGCCAGGCCAAGAAAAAAAAAATGAGACGAGGAAACGTGAAAAAGAGGCGACAGGAAGCGTCAATGCTTGTTTCACCTTTTTTTCTTGGTTCCCTTTCAATCTCCGTTGACCGCGGTACACGTTCCATGCCAAGCCCGAGCGCAGCGACGCCCTCTGATCCGATGTCCAAAGAGGCAGAAAGGGGCAAAAACGCTTCAATTTCTAGTGGGATCACCTGCTCTCATATCATTGAAACTGTGGATCACGCTCGTAGCGATATTTTAAGACCACGTTTATACTTAGCAACACGTAATTCACGCGTAAGGATGGGCCACTGCCAAAAAATACGCCACGTACATCTTGTGCCAGCAAAAAAAAAAAAAAAAAAAAAAAAAAAAAAACACGCACCACTGGCCACAGAGCCCTTTTTTACCCTTTTTTTTTTTTTTTTTGTCGTGACTGCCATTGAGATTTGTTGGGTGGCTACAAGGCGGCTTTTCGCGGCATGATCCACATGTGGGATGAATTTGAGCCTTTTTTTTAATCCAAGTCTTGTAAATGCTTTGCCATGTACCTTATTTTGTCTCTGTAAAATGTCTTCAAGCCTCCAAACAATTGCAGCTTCTCGCACAGGGCAGCTTCCATAAAAACAAGCATGCAAAAGCTAAAAAATGAGGACCATGCGCTTAGTTTTTTTTTTTTTTACAACTTTCTTTTAAATTACACATTTTCTAACGCGGCTGTGTAAAACGCGAAAAGACGCGAATTTTCATCTCAAGGCAAGCTCAATGAGAATTGCCCGCAACGCCATGAAAGTCATTTCATCAAAAAGAGCATGGCTCATGATGTATGTGAACATTGATGATCAATGAAAAATGTAATTTTTTGATACTTTTTTTACGGTTTTAAAATCATATGTATTTTTCGACACGCGATAAACCGCGTCGAACGATGAGCTCCACGTGCCTTTTATTCTTCAAATCCATGTACCTGGAGTACCTCTTGCTAATGGACGCGTCGACGAGGGTCTATGGACACGCTTTTCGTGTGTCATTCGCGGTTGACGTTTGAATTAAAATCCGCCATTGCTCGTGAGCCGTCACATGGATCGCACTCTTTTTTGGCATTTTTCGCGGTTTGTGCATGCAGTGCGTCTTGTGAGCAGGTTTGCGTCATTTGAGAGACTTGATCTTTCAATTTTGGTTTTGGGGCCTCGCAAGAGCTGGTTTTGCTACTGCATTTGCGCATTAGCGCACCCGTCAGGCTTTTGACAGGCTCCACGGGTGTCCAATTCGCTTTTCCAGTTTTCCGGTTCATAGAGAGATGTGTTTTGGCGGTGAACGAGCCGTGATTATCCCTCGAGCAACAACAATTCAGCCTATCTTAAAATCAGCGTTTTGACATCAATTCTACGCCCAATCACAAGCAATCACATACGAAAAAAAAGGTCCCTTTGCATGGCCTAAACTCGGCGGGTTGATGAAAAATGATCAAAATAGCGGGCAAACAGCCAAAATGCACAAAAGATATGTGTTAAAAATTGCCTGGATCATCATTTTTATTGTAGATACAACACGCAACTAGCGTAAGCTTGCAGCATTTTAAAATGAGCATGACAGCAAAAAGACCGGGTTGGGCATGAAATGCAAAAAAAATACCTATTTGCGCACTATAAATCAAGGAAAAGACGGGGTTGGGGCGCGTTTGATCGGTGTGGGGTGCAGTCGCTCTTTGAAAAGAAGCGGCTCAACACGTTTTGGGGCAAATGTTTTTGGAAATGACCAAATTCTATGCGGAAATTGACCTGCCGACAAATGTTTCCAGAGAAGAAATCTTTTGACACTTTGTTGCTCGACCTGAAGCAACTGGGCATCACCCTTCCATTGCGCAGAAACTCGATTTTCCCAATTTTCAAAATCAATGAGTCGTTCAACACATATGGACCCCAAAACAGTTGTGGACGAGTTTGACGCGTTTTTAAAGCCTTGTTCGCAAGCCATTGCATTTTTCATATGGCAAAGGAGCCATTTGGTCACGTGCACACAATTGCGGCTGCTCAATCTTTTCAAAGCGGTTCCCATTTTGACACTTTTGCGCGGCAATGGCGTTCATGAAGACTCGGTTCTCTAGGATAAGTGAATTTTATTATTAATTTTTTCGTGTCAGAGCACACACACACAAGACATGTGAAGCAGGGGGGTAAATTACGTGAAACGGTGATCGGAAAAGGGGAACAGCTTTGTATAGACAAAAAAAAAAAAGTAAAAATGATGCAAATGGAATACATGGGAGTGGACGGGCATGGGAGAAAAGAAGGAAGGGATGTATGAACAGGGACAAGAAAAAAACGAAGGAGTTGGGGGGGGGGCAAGGGCTATCTATGCAAGGGACAAACAATAACAAAAAAAAAAAAAGCAGCGATCTATTCCTTGTCATCCGTCAATTGCACAAGATCGTTTGGGTCACCACCATGAGAGGTATAGATCCACGAGAAGCAGGCTATAAGTGAGCGCAAGCCCAAGAGGTAGCCTTCGTCGGGGCCAATGGAGTCGGCATGTTGCGGCCAAGGGTGCTCATCGGGCGGATAGGTGAACAATGTGTGTTGATCGAGCCATTCCTGCTTTGTGACGCTCTTTGCAAAGTCAATGAGGCGCACATCGATCTGGCGCTTGTTTGTTGGTGCTGCATCGTAGATGATCAAGAGGGATGACGCGTAAAATCGATAAGAATCCATGGATTGGATGATACGATAGATGAGGGTCAATTTGCGGATGAGGGCGGGCAGGTGTCTGATATGTGCGCCATTGCCATTGTCAAAGTAGTGGACGAGGGTGTCGCGGAAAGTGTCTGGGGTGAGCGTGCGGCCGTGATATTTGTCCTCAAACAGGAACCGGCCCTGTTTCAGGCTATACACTTGCATCCCGGACACGCGCACACCCATCGCTGCGCTGGTCGATCTCTTGCACTTGTTGGTCTGGCTCAGGTACTTGGCCGGGGTCGCGTACACGCTATGTTGGCGCGTGCCCATCTTCAAATCGAGCACACAGGGGTATTGCACGCCGTCCGTCAGATCCTCAATCAAGATGAATTGCTGCACATCATCCACATTCACCTTTTCCAGGTCGCGACGGTACATTTGCTCGGACCACGGATTGGTGGGTGCACGCCTTGGGCGCCAGCTGGCCGAGGACGCCGAGGACGATGCATTGCCATCTGACATCGCCGATGACGACGCGGTCCTTGGCGGCATCTTGGCCCTTTTGTCATCCACGACCTCTGAATCATCCATTGTGCGTGTGTCTAAAGAAACAGGCACAATGTCATCCTCGGGTGTCATCATATCGGTGGCTACAGGTGGCATTGGCGGCGATGACAGCGACAATGGCGAGTGCGAGAGCAATGGCGACGGTGGTGCGTCATTTTCCGATGATGGTTGTACCATTGGCGATTCATTGGCGACATGATTGGTGATTTCTGAGGTGGACAATCCCGGAAATGGGCGAATACTGGGATTGTGCAGCTTTGTCTCCCTCATTCGTGGTGTCTGAGGTGCAGAGGTAGTTGTGCCAATGATGGTGGGCTGACGCGGGTGGACGATAATCTGCGGTGACGACGGAGATTGGCAATTTGCCGCATTTCCTTCAGGAGCGGCAGGGGCTGATTGAGGCAATACGTCGTCAGGTGTAGCAGGCAGGCGTTGAGGCGCGTAGCTCGAGACAAGCATGCCAAAGGGCGGCTGGTGAGTCGCGGGGATGGACGCGCGACGCATACCGGCAGTCGACGTGTCCAACGAGCTGGACAATGATTTGATTGGCTGACGCGACGCGTCGGTTGCCATGGCAACGGGCAATGGTGCAGAAGGATTTGAAGAAGATGGCGATGAGGGGCTCTCCTTTGGACGCAAATCCAAAACGCTGCGCGACGGGTGCAAACAAGGCGGTGGAGGCGTATTGCCTTGGTATTGCTCCAATTGCCGCAAGCGCATGCCCTGCTGCCAATCGCGTACCTGTTGCAATCGCTCCTGTAGCGCCTCGGGTGAAAACACCTCGCGAAGCACTTGCTCCTTGAACGATCGAGGCGACAATGCCGGCCGTTGCTCGTCGTCGGCGTGCAATGGCTTGTTGTTGGTGTTATTTGTGCTGACGGTACGCCTGCGACGCGTGGGTTGGCGGTCGCGCTTCCAGCTCACAAGCAAATGCGGATTGTCGGCCAAAATGACCTCCGGAAGCATGGGCTGGGCATTAGATGACCGGTACGTGACATTGACCACGCCAAGGTATTGAGAGATGAACGGCAGCAGCGCCGTATGGTGCTGATCGAGGTGCTCGTAGAATTGCCGCTCCTTGTGGCTCATGGGCTTGCAGATGGCTCGCTTGGAGAACCGGAAAAACGAGCAATGCCCGCCAACTTGGTTCTGGAACGGAAGCAGAGGCAGCGACGACGTCAACGTCGTCGGATCGTACGACCCGCGACGCTCAGAGTCCATGGACGACGACATTGGGGCGAGGGAAAAAATAAAAAGAAAGAAAAAACACAGACAAGAGGGCGCGAAAATGTGTGAACAACAAAAAAAAAGATAAAAGACGAGAAAGAAAAAGGGTCGCAGACAATGGTGAGTTGGCTCCACTCACAACGACATGCAGACAAAGAGAAAAAAAAAAAAGGAAAGAAAGAACAAAAAAAAAAAAAAAAAAAAAAAAGTGCGGGGATGCCCCCCGCTTTTTATGGCTTTGGCGACAAAAAGGGAAAATGGATATGGGGACAATCAAATGCGATTTTCAATGACAGCCCCCGGGCACCATCGTTTTCTCTTTTTTTTTACGCACGCGATTTAAAAAAAAATCGATACAACAGGGAGGCAATGGCAAAAAGCAAAATGAAAAAAAGAGTTAGGGGAAGATAAAAACAAAAAAGACGCGAGAGAAGGGGGTATCGTTTAAAAGTAGAGCTCAAAACAGCACAATGGTGGGCACGTCGCCATTTTTCATGACCTCCATGACAATGCCTTGCTTGTACCCCGTCAGATACGTGGAGCCAAACGGATTTTGCTCATTCGACCCACGTGTCAGGATCACTGGCTTTTGCTGTTCAATTTGCGACTGGTCCGACGCCTTGGTGGTGATCTTATTGCCTGACGACCACGGCATCCGCTGCTGCATCGTCGTGATCTACGCGAAAATGTCGATTAAAATTCACTTTTGGCGTGAACGTGACCTTTTTTTTTTTTTCGTTTACCTTCATGCTCGCTGTCAGCACGTGAGCAGGGACCTGATCATCACTGGGGTCCGATGTCACGTCCACAAGCATATCTTTCTTGGACGCATCATGACCTTTCTTGGGAAGAATCACTTGGTATGGACAACGTTTATATCTGACAGGCTAGTCATGAGCAAAGGACGATATTTTTGTGTTTTCTTTCTTTTTTTTCTGTACCTCTGGAAATCATAGTGACCGGGAATATTTCCATGCAAGATCACTTTTTTACAAACATGGCGCGAGCCGTCCACGAGAATGTCCAGACCGAGGTGGAAATAATTCAAAAAATAATCCGTTGCCTGGGGCCCGTGTAACTCTACCCAATGGCATTAAAGTGAGCTGAGCACGCGCCACAAACGCGAGCGTGCCAATTGTCGGCTTGATCGCATTGTCAATTTTTTTTTTTTTTTTTAACCTTGATCGTCCTCTGCGCCATTGTCGGCTGCATGGCTATTCTTGCCAAACGCGAATTGATCGTCCACGGAATGGATCTTCATCTTGTCTTCCTCCTTATAAAACACGCGCGACGGGCGACCCAAATCGGCGAGGATATTTTGCACGGTCGTGTGATGCAGCCGGATGTCGACGAGATTGTCGTTTGCGGTGGCCGCGGGCGAGCCTGATGACGCCGAGTCGCGCTTGCTGCCCTTTCCGCTCGACGTGCTCGGAAAGCGCAGCTGGATACCCGCGCCCACGGTCGCTACCACCGCTTCGACGTCGCGACGGCCGTGTTTGCCATATTTCAGGCCCTCGCCAATCTCTAGCAGCGTCTTGGACAGGTTCGGCAGGCTTGCAGACACCCAATTCGCACATTGGCTCGGAAACAGGTACACTTTGGATGCAATGGGCGTCGTTCCATCCGGGAATTCAAGCGGCATCTCTATAAAAACAAGTCAGTGGGGGGGGGGGTCTTGTGCCATTCACGACTGCCTTGGCTTGCCTGTGGATTGTCTATAGAGATCATGGTGCTTGGCGGGAATCGGGAAGCTAAAGGAAAGACCCTGCAATAATAAAAAGTGGCAAAAAAAAAGGGTCATCATCAATGATCAATCGAGCGCGCTCATGCATGCCATACGGGGTAATTGAGCGTATAAATGCCTTGGTGGAGATCAAAGTCGCCAGGGTACGTCGGTCTGGGCCAGGAAGGAATCACATAAGTACAACCTGGCACGTTCAACATCCCATTTTATCGGATTTTACCCAAACGACTTGTAAATCGACAAAAATGTGGGAATAGTCCTACTCGAGCTAAAACAATATGAAAAAGAGGCGGCCGTGAGATATCGTGCTGCGGGAGCGTATTCGTTTCTTACCTAACATCGGTGCTCTGATATACAAGCTTCACTTTTGTCGGGTCGAAACACTCAATTCCTTTGAGACGTTGCAAAGACGCGTCAAACCAAAGATGAATGCCATTCTGTGGAAGCGTCAAAATCACAGGGCATCGCAAAGGCTCCTTATCAACGTGTAAAAAAGAAAAAAGACCAGTCAGTTACCATGACATCAAGAAAGAGAGTAAATAATACCTTTTCATCGTACTTGAGGTCGACGCGCGGGAAGAAAAACACCTTGTCGCGAAGGAATTGAATTGTATCCCACAGAGAGATACCTGAAATAAAAACAGACGTAAGCGACAATGCTCACAAAAGTGAAAAAAAAAAAGACGTCGGGAGCGTACCAAGACGAAACGGCCCCAGGCTTTTGCCGGGGACAATCAGCAGCTCGATACGCTTAGCACTAGTGGGCTCGTTAATGGAAACCTGCTGGGGCTTCATAGCAGGTAAAAAATAAAATAAAAAGGAAAAGGAAAATTGGGAGTGAAAACAATAAAAAAAAAAAGAGAATAAGAAGAAAAAGAAGCAAAAAAAAGCGTGAGATTGCTTGCAGGCCCTTTTTTTAATCGCGCGGGCAGGCGTAAACCCAGCTCAGCTCCGCAGCTATACGGCGTGCATGTGCGCCAACAAGGTGCTAATGCCACAGTCATGTGTCCTGGTCAAGTGACCACAATGACGATACACCCGAACAGGTCAAGAGCACGGTCATTTTGATCCCCAGGCACCCCAAATTGAGGAGCCAGGTGCTTCAAGCGCTGAAACAGAAGGGCACATCCTCGCCATTTTTGCTTTTTGTGACCTTGGCCTCTTGATGAGCTGCGCCAGCTGCAGGCGACTGAATAAACATTTCCATTATCCATGCCTTTAATGCGGAAAAATAAAATCTGACGTGCGTAAGTTGAATGTCGAGAAAGCATGAAGTACAATAGTCCAGCATGCTCGGTGGCTGCCGCCATGTCGCGACTTCAAAGGCGGAAAGTGAAGCAGATCTTGTCTGGCCATGGTGCAGGTATGTGGATTTGTAGCATAACGTGTTTTGTAAGACAGAGAGAAGGGACGGCCGCTAAAAATCTGGGGCAAAGTCAATTTTGGCGCGTCACATCGCGTCTTTTTTTTTTTACACATTGGCCCACACCACAAATCCACCAGCGGCAATGTGAGCCACGTGGTTGGCCTCTCTGTCGTAGCGATACGCCACAGGTTCGGCATCGATGCAATGAATCAAGTCCATGTATCATGTAATATGAGCCCACGCACCCACGCGTCACGTCGCGCCTTTTTTTTTTTTTTACACATTGGGTTCCCCCCACACTACCAGTTGAGGGTAGACCCAATTTTCCAGAGATGTTAATTTTTTCGCGAATCCGATCACTCGTCATTTTTGAAAATCGGTGTGGCGCACCATCGAGTGCTTACAGCTCCATGAAATTTTGGCATATGAGCATATTGGTCTCTCTTTTCAGAACAATAGTAAAAATCGGGGGTTGATCTGACCGTTGGCAAGAAAATTGACAATGCTCCATAAATTCACAATTTTGTCTCTAGCGCGTCAAGCTGCTATTCGACCAGGCTTAAATATTACAAATGAAAAGACACGCACAAGGGGGTCATTTTATCCCTGCCCGGTAACGCCGATGCGCAACATTTGTACGCTTGCAACGCCCAATCAAATCAAACATTTCAGCTTCGTTTTTCTCGGCAATGGGCAAGACAAAGGATACCGTGCTGCTATGGCAATAAATGCAGAATTCGATTCTCTGTCGGATGAACCCAGTTTCACCAGCGTACTACCAAAAGTGATGCAGAAATTCCATTTTCTAAAATTTGGTTTTGATTGCCCATCTAGTCTAGAATTAAAACCCAAAATATCAAAGGCCCATTTTTTCTTTTTTCTACAAAGTAGATTGCCTTCAAATTTTCACACAACATGTCTAACCTCAATCTTAAGAGACTATTTCCTTCCTTTTTCCGATATTTCTTTTACTTTTGCGACATGTCCTTTGATTTCCATACAAAAAGCTTCATTAAGCTGTAGAACAAAAATTGAAGGGAGCGACCCTGTTGCGCATCGGACCAAAAAAAAAAAAAAAAATTGGCATGTCCGGCATCCTTTTTTTTTTTTTTTTTTTTTTTTTTTTTGTGCTTGACCTCGCTTCTTTTCCCCTTTTTTTTGGTCATCGTCCAGGGGCAGCGACTTAACTAAATTCCAAATATGGCACGCTCATTGAGGCAAAAAAAAGGAGGAATTGAGTATGCACGCCATATCACACCCACATCTCTCTTTCGCGTGAATGCATCCTTTTTTTTACGTATGACAAATATACTATATGTACATACCGTATTGTCGCAGTTTCTTGTGTCAATTCTCAATTGGGATCATGATACAGTATGATAGTACTGTAAATAATAAAAATAAAAACGAAGGATCAATCATCAAAAGTTGAAGTACGTATCATATCATGCATACAGTAAAAAAAAATTAAAAGGCTGTATGATAATACTGAATCATTTGCGAATAATTTACGAAATGATAATAATGGTGCGTATGATACGAAATCAAAGAAAAACGCCACGATTGATTTATTTCTTAAAGTTCACATGGCTTAAAAATGACAGAAAGGAATACACGGACTGGGTTGTTGATGGGAAAATGTGGATGAATGGGCGTCTATTCTACTCGCAGTCTGCGCCTTGTTGGCTTCTAATTACCCAAAAAAAAAAAGAAAGCGTGAGCAAGCGTGCACGTGGTGTCTAGATTGTTTAAATTACCTTTTTATCATCGTCATCATTTTCGTATTGCTTTACCACGAGGCCCACCAAGGTATTGCAGCGCCTGCCGAGCTCGTGTGGGGTCCGGGACTTGATGTACCAATCAAAGGTGAAGGGTGGATGATGCTTGATGTCCTCGTGAATGCGCTCGTACACGTTTTCGGAATTGTAACCATAGTGCTGGAGCATGACCAACAGAAACCGGTCCTCCTCCTCCGTGTAGAACTTGCTCTTGCTTGGTTGTGTGTATTGGATTTTCAGGTGTTGCAGCGGCAGGGGGGACTGGGATATCTTGTCCGTCAGCATCGCTTGAATCTCATTTTGCTTCTCGAGCTCGCTCTCGCCCTTTTCAATCTTGTTCACATGGCGCTCGAAATCTGCGCGTCGTAAAAAAAAAAGTGTCAATCCGACCGGTGTCGCGCGCGTTTGCACTGCCTTACCTGTCAACTCGGTGTATCGTTCCCAAAACACCTGCGAATACTTGGTCACTTCTTCGAGAGATTTGGATTCCATTTCTTCGGCAATGGCAACGAGATTGTTCCTGAAACAAATAAAAATGAGATCAAAATGGTTCGGGCACGAAAAATTCGCATCATTTACCGGCCATAACGACAGTTCAAGTTGATAAAGGTAGTAAAATCGCGCTTGTTCCAATCTGAAAAGCCCTGAGAAGAAAGCTCCTTGCGTTCTTTTTCTTCCTCTTCAGTTAGCGGAACGGCTAGCGGCAGCGAAAAAAAAAGAAAGGAAAATGAGACAATCACTCATCCATTGATCTTATTATTTCTTAATTTACCGTGCTTGATGCGCTCCTGCTCGGCTTTGCGTTCCTTTTCAAGGGCGGCGTTGGCGGCGGGATCATCGCTCTTTAACTTTATAGGAGGGACCTTGTAGCCAACAGTTTTCTACAGGCGTAAATCCACAAAAAAAAAGTAAGCGTCACTTTCTTTTCCTTTTTTTTTTTTTTTACATTTAAGATTAACTTACTCTAAGATATAGCGTGTCCTTTTTGTTCAGCTCTTGGAAGCGTGGTGGATAAAACTGGAATTCCTCGCTTTTTAAAAAAAAAAACATGTGCGTGAGCAAGCAAGCATCCTGGACGGCATCGCGTAAAAAAAGCAGCTTACACATTAAATTTCCTGATCTTGGGTGGACGATTACTTGTGCCCTTGGCAGGTGTTCGCAGCGCATCCTTGTAGTAATCGTCGACCGCGTAATTGATCTTTCGCTCACGCTTGGCGGGCCCGAGCCACACGGAAGATGATTTCCGCTGTAAATAGAAATAGGATGAGTTTCGCATTCCCCTTCCAAGTGGTTTTTTTTCTTACCTTGTGGCTCTGACTCCAATCCTCACCATTCCATTTGTACGCGCTTTCGGAGGAGAAGTTCTTGAGGTCGTCGATGTTGTAATTGGCGTACTTTTTGTTGAGTTCCACGGTCTTTTCCTCACCGAGGCGAAGAATCTTGTCGATATCGTCCTCCATGGCGGGCTCCTCAGTGCCGTCGGGGTCCTTGAATATACTTTCTGCGCCGTGCTGGATCATTGCTAGCAAATCGTCCTTTGATGCTGCCTTGTTGGGCTGTGACGAACGTCCTTGCTGGATCACAAGCTGGTCCAGGCGGAGCTTTTGCGCCGCCCTCTCGAGCACCTTGTCTTCGATGGCATTCTGAACAAAAAAAGGGAGGTGAACATGGCAGCCACACATGTATTTTTGCTTTTTTGTTGTTGTTGTACCTCTGTCACCAAGCGAAAGACGTAAACTTGCTTTGTCTGGCCAATACGATGCGCGCGATCCATAGCCTGAAGATCGACTTGCGGATTCCAGTCGCTGTCAAACAGGATGACAATGTCGGCGGTTGTCAAATTGATGCCCAGGCCGCCGGCGCGTGTGGTCAGCAGGAAGATGAATTTTTCGCTGCCAGGCTTGTTGTACTCGTCAATTGCGTCCACACGCTCGTCTTGGCTCGTCTGGCCATCAATGCGACAATATTCTACAAATAGAGGGAGACAAGTCAGACAAAAAAAAATAGAAAAACACGCAAAACACGGCCATACCATAGCCTTTCCACCAGCAATAGTCCTCGAGGATGTCCAGCACGCGGCTCATCTGACTAAAGAGAAGCACGCGCGACCCCTGGCTCTTGAAGCGCGCAAGCAGCTTGTCCAGCACCACCATTTTGCCTGCATTATCGACGATGTGCTGATCCGTTGTGAATGGAGGGCCGGGTTCCTAAAGAAAGCAATGTGGATGAGCCCATGACCTTGTTTGGGAACGACAAAAAAAACTAGGTCCTTACTGCGCCATCAAACAGATATGGATGGTTGCAGCACTTGCGCAGCTGCATGACAATGTTCAAAAGACGCGTCTTGCCCTCGCGCTTGGTGGTGCCCGCGCCTAAAAAAAAAAAAAAAAAAAAAATCAAAATGAGGTAACGAATGCAAAACAAGCTGCAAATCTTACCATTGACCGCGTCAAGGTCCTTTTCCAAGATGCGCTGGTACCATTTGCGCTGCATGGTGCTCATACGCACATAGAGATTGATTTCTTTCTTGGGGAGCAATGATTTTTCAACGTCGGCCTTGACACGACGCAGCAAAAAGGGACGGAGCACCTTGTGCAGCTGCTCAATCACTTGTTTTTCCTCGCCGTTTTGCTGCTCAAACCATTCGTCAAACGCCTCGGACGAATTAAACACGTCTGGCAACAAAAAATTGAGCAGTGCCTATACCAAAAAAAAAAAGATAAATAAAAAGCAACAAATTGGGTCATGTGACCGCAGTATTTTTTTTTTCGTACCCAAAGCTCGTGCAGGTTGTTTTGGAGGGGTGTGCCGGTGATGAGCATGCGATTGCGCGACTGGAGGCTGCGAACAATAACAGAAAGGCGCGAGTTCTCGTTTTTGATGCGATGTGCCTCGTCGATCACGATGTACTGCCACGATAGCTTTTGGAATTGCGCCTTTTCCATCAAACATGTCTCGTACGACGTGATGCATACTTCAAATTTGCCTGGCACAAGGGTCGATTTCGTGAGAGCCGCCTAATCCACAATTAAAAAAAAAGAAACAGGGTGTGAGCGATGCCACCAACACGTACTGACCATTCTTGGCGTGCGTCTTACGCGTTCGTCCTTGTTGCCATGATAGATGAAGACGTCGAAATTTGGGATCCACCTTTTAAATTCGGTGAACCAATTGTGCAGTGTGGACTTTGGCACGACGACGAGGTGGGGGCCGGAGATGCCGCGGACGTTCTTGAGGTAGCCGAGAAACGAGATCGTCTGCAGCGTCTTGCCTAGACCCATTTCGTCTGCCAAAATGCCATTGATGCCGTTCTCAAACAAGGAAATCATCCAATTGAGACCTTGCACTTGGTATTCGCGCAGCGTGCCGCCCGTCACATCTATAAATAAAAAAGAGAGCCGTCAAGAAAGCTGCTCTATTGTGTTTTGCTGCGCACACGCGCAATAAACCCGGCACATACACTTGGGAGACTCGGTAAACACGGTGTAAACGTCGCCCTCGCTGGATTCATCTTGTAAAATCTCCTCGTCTTCCTCTTTTTCGGTCTTGCGCCGCCTGCAATGTCAATTGCCAAAGAAAGAGAATGAGTGGATCATTGGCATTTTCAGCTTTTTTTTCATTATTTTACCTGGTAACAGGTTTTGTTTGCTTTTGCTCGGCAAGCACGGTCTTCAATGCTGGATCTTTGCTTTCAGCAAGATTGAGAAAGTGAGCAAAGAGCTCTGTTTGGCCGAGAAGGTAGCGGTAGCGCTTGACACGGCTTTCATACTATTAAAAAAAGTGGCAAAATAAGCAAATTTGGTTCAAATGATCCCCTCTAAAACACTGATTTACACTGTCGCCATCGTAGCGAGCACGAGTCGCCACTGGTTCGGGTTCCTGCATTTTTTTTAAAAAAAAAAAGAAAGAAAAATCAGGATTTAATTCCAATATGTCGAGAAAATGGCATAAAAAAAGCAGAGAGACGGTGGATCCTTACCGAGTCAGAGTATGAATCGGGTGTTGGCTAATCGTCGCGCGTAGCAGGCATAAAAAAAAAAGAAAAAGAAAAAGAGGGTAAGTATAAAGCGGTGCAAAAGCCAAAAGTGGGGTGAGATGAGGAATAAAGGGGAAAAAGGAGGGGGAAATAGGCAAAACGGGAAGGGAGGCGACTTACAGCTGCTCGTTTGCGGTTGGAATCCTTTCTCGCCTACAAGAGCAGCATAAAGAAAGCAAAAAAAAAGTCAAAAAAGTAAGGTTAGGTGCCTGTGCGTTGTAAATAGGCGGTTTGACAGGTGGTGGAGCGTGTATGGGACGCGAGAAAGGTTACCATAATGCCTGTCTATCGTGTCTTTGAGCGGCAAGCAACGGACGAAAAGAATGTAAACAAAAAGGACAGAGAAAAAGAAGAACAAAAAGGAAAAACAAAAAGGTGTTGGAAAAATTGAAAAAAAAAGTGAGAGAGAGCAAAAGAGGGCAGGAAAAAGCGAAAATCGAGAGCGGACGGGGTTACACAAAAGCCCGCTTTTGGCAACTCTCGTGGTGCGGACGGGCGGGTGGACCTGAGGGCCATGCCAATTTCAAATGCCGCGTCGGCCGGACCGGTCCGGCTAGAAATTGTGTGCAAAAAAACAGCGTGTCTTTTTCTTCTCTCTTTTTTCTTCTTCCTCGACTCTATACCATGCCCTTTTCCGAGGACGAACTAGCCGCGCTCAACGACTTTATATTGGATGTTGTCACGCCAGAGTAAGAAAAAAAAACAGGCGAAAATGAACGAAATGCGTGCTGAAAAGCAAAAGACAGCCCTTAGCTCCCTCTTTTGTAGCACTTGTTATTCTGTGACACGGGACAACGTGTTTTGCGCTTTTGCTGTTTTTCCTCCAGGGTAACTCACACATGATTTTCATTGACTAGAACCGACGCCGACCCGGTTGTCCTAGCAGATTATCTTTTGACGCTGCTCAAAACCGACGCGACGCGCGACCAATGCAAAGAGGAGATGGAAATGTTTTTCGGCGACAGTAAAGATGACGTGGAGATGCGCAGTGGCGCGCGTCAGTTGCGCGCTAAAACAAGGCACTCACTATTTTTTTTTCCTGTTTTAGAATCGTCCTCGATCTTGGACCGTGTGTTCCAAGCCATTGACAGCAAATCGTACATGGAAACCAAGCCTGCACCCGACTCGCAGCCTCAGCAAGACGCGTCAGATGTTGCCGCGGTCACGGCACGCGTCGACGACAATGGAAATGGCAAAAGCAAGCAACAAATCAACAAAACAGACGTTTCCGAGGTGCACCAGCCTGCACCACCCACAAAAAGGCCACTCGATGCGTCTGTCGACATGGGTCTTGCAAGACCCACCAAGCAGCCGCGACGTGATGCCCCACCACTCAAGCGATCACGCCGACGTTGCTACAACTATGATGGTAAAACACTGAAAAAAAGGAAGAATTCGCGGTAAACGTATTGACTCTTTTTTTTTTTTCCTAGTCAAAGGCTATTGCTTGCGTGCCGAGTCGTGTCCGTTTGATCATAGCGACTTGGATTTGCCCTATACGACACGTTACACGAGCTTTAGCACCAAGATGGTGGTGGACAGGATACCCGACGACAAGTGCAACGTGGATAGTGTGACGGAATGCTTTGAAAAATTTGGCAAGCTTCTGTCCGTGACGGTGGACATGGCCACAAGTCGCGCATTCATCCAATTCGACACGCATGCCCAGGCACTCGCCGCATTCCAATCGCCCGACGTCTTTTTTGGCAATCGATTTGTTCGAGTTTATTGGAAAAACGTGGACGAAGTTGCCGAATATCAAGAGTACGAAGCGCGTCGCCACGCCGAGCCCGACCCCAAGGCCATCCAGGCCGTCAAGGACCAACTCGCCAAGGAAAAAGCCGAACGCGTGCGCGCCGAGATCGAAATGCGCAAAAAACAGCTTGAAATCCAGGAACAGGCCGTGCAAAAGCGCATTGAGGAGCAGAAAAAGCTGATTGAAAAGCTCGCAAAGACGCCACCAGGAAGTGCCGAGCGCGAAGAAATCAAGGCGGCTATTACCAAGCTCATGCAACCTACCAAAACCCAAGCACCCGCCACAGCACCTTCTACGACGACTTCCTCGACAGAAAAAGCATCTGCACCTACCAACACCACACCTACAACGCTTGCAAATACCATGGATGAAAAAATGGCCGAGATGCAGCGCCTCAAAGCCAAGCTGCAGCAATTAGAAGCGGTAAAATCATGGCCAAGGCGGCCTGATTAGGCACACAAAAAAAAAGGGGGGGAGCGCTGCGTGCCAATTGGGAAGGAAAAGGTCATAGGACCATGTCATGCTCATTTTTTTTTTTTTTTTTTTTTTTTTTTTGCCCATGTTTGGTCTCATTTTCCTATATTTAGGCGAAGCAATCCAGAGATGCATCTGCTGCTCATGGAGGCGCCACGCCGGCATGGACAGCTCGTGGCGGACGGGTGTTTAATCTTGACAATCGACAGAAATTAGCTTCCTCTGCGGTTTCGACAACCTCGCCCGCGGCGGATTCCGCTTCACACAGCACAACGGACGCGTCCACCGCAGAAGACACCGCTGCAGATACGTCTACAACGACTGCAAACGAGAAAAATCCTTAAACTTCACCCTTTATTTATTTGACGTTTTGCCCGCCTTTTCTCGACTTTGATGTTCTCATCTTCAATGTTTTCATTATCAATGCCCCCCCCTCACACTTGACCCTCCCCCCCCCCATTTGTACATGTATTCATCTGCTTCAGTTCTTCCATCCCCCACCAAAAAAAAAAAATAAAATGATCTAGCTTGTTTTTCATTACAAAATGATTTTGGAATGGCGCGAATGACGCGTGGTGCCTCCTTTTTCTCCTTGATTTTCATGGTGGTATGATGTACGTTCCCGTGGTGAGGGCATTGAGCGGAGATGCGCTTCAGAAAACGCGCATCGGCTGACTTTTGATACATTGGAAGCGACACAGGGGGGGCCGGGACGAGCAAAAAGTTGGGCAGGCCATGTCCATGCGTTTAAAAATAGGTAAAATAAACAGAGAGAGAGAGAACAAGAGAAAGAGGTCAGAGCGACACAAACAGATGCTGCAAAACAAAACAATAAAAAAAGGCTGATCCTCTTTTTGCACGCGTGGCCACGCGACACGCATGCACGCGTCCGTTTTTGACGACCTCGGACGGGCAAGACCGCGTTCGTCCTGATGCATTGAGGCGTGGCGAGTGTCAAAAATAAAAAAAATAAAAAACGAGACGGAAAAAGACGATCCTCCGTTTCCATGGAAAAAGAGAACAACATGACGCAATGGACGTCGATCTTGGATTTCCTAGAAGCCCTTGCCGAGACGCCCTATTGCACGATGCGTCATGGAACATCCGTTTCGTGGGGTTGGCCACATGGGCTCTCCCACCCGAAAAAGAAGCATTGTCCCTCCTGATCATTTGGGCGGAATTGGGGTGCCCCGAGCGGGTGATCGCCTTTTTTTTTTTTTTTTTTTTTTGGTGTAAACAGGGTGACGACGGGTGCGGTGTGGGATGGGGAGAAGGGGGCAAGGTGCATGGAACCAATGAACAGCTGTCATCCAAAAGTGATCGCAAAAAAAAAAAGAAGAAAAAAAACGTGGCAATTGAGTCTAAACCTACCCTGTCATGGGCCAGCGCGTTTCTAAATGGACGCTTTGGGCGCGCGCACACAAGATGAGGGGCAAGGAGAAAAGGGGTTGGGGAGGGAAATCATGTCGATCAGTTTTCAAAAGCGACCAGAGCCGATCCTTGCTTTCTTTTTTCCCATTGTTCCTGATCGTGGGCCGGGATGGTGTGTAACGTTGAAAACGTGGCAACCTAAACAATGCTGTGTTACCTCCTTTTTCGGGCTTGGCCAAGTCCCTCGCATATCACCTTTCGGCATCAAGCGTTGGCAAAAGGGGAGTGACAAGGGGGCAAAACGGGGGGACGGGCCTCCCTCTTGTTTTTCTTTTTTTTTTTTCGTTCCTGTTTGCTTCCCTTTTGCTACTCAGAGTGGCCAATTAACGTGCATCTATTTTTGTATGAGATGCATCAACCGGTTATTTCCAGCAGGGCACCCCAATGCGCGGAAATCGGGCCATGGGCAATGACATCAAGCCGGGTAAAAATATCCCGTGTTTTTTTCTCTCTCTTGCTTTTCCCCTGAGGATCCAAGGTGACGCGCAGTGACGCGCTGAGCAACAAAGAAAAAAGCAAAAAAGCAAAAAAATAAAAAAAAGCCAAGTCATCATCTAGCATTTCACCCCTCACCTGCTCATTGGCTACACAAAATCGGCTTTGGCGCATCAAGGGCGTAATGATGCAAGATCGTCTATGATCCCTTGCGGGTTCCAATCGCGGGCCACCTTGATGTAACCATACTTTTTTTTTAATTTAATTTAGCCCAAAAGCAACCAGTTGACCCATTGATGCTAGTCCCGAACCAGCTTAGACACGCCAATGGCCGACGTGAAGGCCCCCCTCCTCTTCCCCCCTCCCCCACTCCCTGTTTTTTTTTGTACCTTTCTCCATCTTGTGTTACACAAAAGATCGAGATGTTCACCTTGTATAAACAAAAACGAAAAAAAAAAACAGGCTGGGCCAAGCGCATTGCACCCTTGGTTTGGGCTTCTCCGCGCGTGCCCTGTTGCCAAGGATTACCAAGAGAAAAATAGGGGTGCACAGACTAGATTTGGCATTGATCTTGGAGAGACAATGGTCATTGGGTGGCAAGACGATCTTTTTTTCACTTTCTTTCTACTTTTACCGAGGCATGATGAAACGATCCATGACGGAATGGCACCGCGTGCCTTGAAAAAAAACCTCTTGGCAAAGCATCCATGAGCAAAAAAAAAAAAAAAAAAAAATAAGGGGGAGGGGGGCAAGGAGCAGGAGAAAAAAGAGAACAAGGGGAAAAAAGTGACTGATCACGGAGGATGTCAGGCCCCCCATCCAATGAACAGCTTCATTGGAAGAAGGAGAGACACGGGAATCACCTCGGCTCTTTCCCAAAGCATCAATCCTGGTTCACCCGGCGGCCGAAAGCCAGAAAGAGAGCGAAAAAAAGGCGACGCGTATTTTTTTTTTTCGTGGAAGGACCTAGTGATACTTTTGGTAACTTTGTCGCTTGACGGTTGAGGCAATTGTGCGCTCGACATGATTCTTAACGTGTCGATCTGCACCCGGAACACACTGGAATAGGGCCAGGCTCACAAAAAAATAGGCACCTTGGAACACCCAGACCACGTTTTTGATTTTAGTCAAATCAAGCACGTTTTTGGGTTCCCAGAATGCAGGGCGGAGAAACGACATCAAGAAAAGCAACCCAAGCCCCACCTCCAGTGCTCATCCATCCACGTTTTTTTTTTTTTTTTTTTTTTTTTTTCGATTTTATTTTTAGACGCGTCTTAAATGGCAAGTGCCATATCAATGCGTCTTTTATCCACACGACAACGCGCCTAGGTTACACAATCGCCTCCCTCCTGCTTAACCTCTCTCTCTCTCTCTCTCTCTGCGCCAATGCGCCTCGGCATTCCTGGGGCCGCTCATTGGCTGAATTCTGTCAATGATGGGCAAAGTTGGCCGCCTCTCTCTAAAAATTCTCTTTGTTGGCCTTGGCTTTCCCAGTCGGGCAATCGTAGAGAAAAAGAGCAAGGACGTGGAGTTTTAAAAAAGATATAAATACGAGACGGATCACGGCGAATCCACCTTTTTTTTTTTTTCTTTTCTTTACTTTTTGCACCTTTTTTTCAAAGTCTTGTGCTTTTCCTCTCATTTTTATTCTTGTTCTTTATACAAACACCTTTCCATTCCCCCATAGACCTGCCTTGTGCTCCAGCCTTTTCCCCCCTTCATCCTCTCAAATCTTTATTTTTATTCTTTTTTGTCCCTGAAATCACCAACACTTGAAAAAAAAATCAATGCAGGATTCCACATTGTCAATGAAAGACGCCACTGGCCGCTCCGTGAGCTTGTTGAACGAGCCTTCCACTGGATCTACGCCCTCAGCTCCCATTCCAGCGCCAATTTTGGTCACACACCCCACCACCACCTATTCAAGCAAGCGAAAATACCATTGCATCGAACCCGGTTGCAACAAGAGCTTCACCACTAGGTAAGCGTATAAAAAAAAGAAAAAAAATAGAGATAAAACTGACTTTTGTTCTTTTTTTTCTTTTTCTTCATTTTCTTCATTCTTAGCGGACATTTGGCGCGTCATCATCGCATCCACACGGGTGAAAAGAACTTTCCATGCTTGTATCCCGGTTGTCCATCGCGTTTCTCTCGTCAGGACAACATGATGCAGCATTATCGCACGCATTTGTCGCCCAAATCGCGTCGTCCGCAAGGCGCATCGTCGGTGTCGACCGGGCGTGTCGCCAAGTCGTATTTGCCACCGCGTCTGCATTGCCACACGCGATTGACGTCCAACGAGCGATCAATGGTGTATTCCTTGATGGAATCGGCCACGGCCACGCCGGCGCTCGAGCCAATGCCATTGACAATGCCAATTCCTTCGGGTCCGCGAGGCTTCATAGCCACCAGCGCGTCTCCTTCACCTTGTAACAATGCCACCCCTTCGCGTATGATGCTTCCGCCCGGATCATTGCCGCCACCCGCGCCATTGGAGCCCACCAGCCCCATGATTTCACCGACATTGCCCACCGACCCCCATCATCATCATGTCCACGCACCCCATCATCATCCTTTGCATCGTCGCCCTCAGCGCACACACTCTTCTTCGTCCTCCAATTCAAGCGTCTCGTCTTTTTTATCTCCCCGTCTCTCCATGTCGCCCCCACCACTCGAACCTTGCGAGGTCCTTTACCCAAAGCCGATGATCACGCCCCATTTCCCTATCCATGGAAGTAGACGACACCCATTGGACCTCGCGCATATTGTCAGCACCATTGGTTAAAGAAAAAAAAACCCCTTCCTCTCCCTTTTTCTTTTTTTTCTTTTATTTTTTACCCATTGTACCAAGCCCTACCCACTCATTTTCCCTACCTATGTGGCTCTACGTGTTCTATGTGCTGTACAGACTTTTGGGTCGCAGCTCTTTTCCCCTCAATCGCTTGCTCTCCTTTTTTTTTTGTCTTTTTTTTTTTTGGTTGCACCATTCTTGTGATTTTTGTAGAAATCCTCATCTTTATGCCCACCCCCCATTGTACACACACCCTCCTCCTCTCTGCTTTCTATATATAGCTTTTCCTCTCTCTCTTGTTGTTGTTTTCCCTCTAGATCGCACATTGTATTGTAAATCCTCCACTTTTTTTCGCCCTCATCATCCTCGCACTTCCCCTTTTTCTTGTATCACCCTCGCTTCGTGTATTTGTAAATGGCTCCTTACCTCCCTGTCCTCCTTGTATGCATATATTTTTTTTATCATTGGGCTCGTCCATCACTCTTATGTTTATATATTCTATGATGTTTCCAAAATAAAAAAAAAAAGACATCTCATTTTCCTCATCTTTACGCACTGTTTTTTGTGATTGGTCTTGCTTTTGGACATGCAATTGGTCACAAATCGACAATGGAAGGCGACACGCCACACGCATCATTTTGTGCTTTTTGTTACATGCAATCCAGCCATTTGGGGGGGGGGATGCGGTCGCAAAAAAAAAAAAGGGGTGGCAGGTCCGATGCCTTTGTTTCTTTTCTTTTTTGTGTGACATCCTGCAGCCAAGGGCTGCTTTGGTCCCCATTGTTCGCTCATTGAACGTGACAAAGAGCATCCATCCCCCCCGTCATTCTGTGCGTCGTGCCACAGGGGCCAAACAAAAAATAAAGAACCCATCGCATTTCGTCCCAGGGATTAGAAAGAGATTGAAAAAAAAGTTTATTTGCTTTTGAGATGACTAGGTGCATGTTGAAAAAGAGATTTCCACATGTATGCCTCCGAGAGAAGGATCTCGACATCCTTTTCTTGCCAGTCGCTCGTCGGCAACTGCTGTAAAAAGATCATGATCTCCTACAAGCACGAAAAAAAAAAAAAACAGAGAAACGGGTTAGGTCATGCGTTGCATCGTTTTTTTTTTTTGTCCCTGGTGATGATGCTTATATGCACCCTAAATTCCCCTTGGACGACGCCCCTCTGCGCCCTGGTGCCCCTACTTTTTTTTTTTTTTTTCCTTTTGGCAATCGCTTTGTCATCGCACTCCCTTTTTCCCCCCCTGTATTCCCCTTGCCAACCCCCTTTGTCCCCACACTTTTTGCAGACACATTGAGGCGCATCCCCCATTTGATGCATCGACGCACGTCTCCAAATCATCTCCACCCCAATTCACGTCCACATTCGCACAGCAGCTCCTCCTTTTCACACTCTTAAGCCGAGACGCGCTCCAATCGCACGTAAACAAAGACGCGGTCTTGGCTGCGTAAGAAAAAAAAGCATGCAAGTGCTTACCTGGAAGTCCATTTTTCGCAATTGGCCAGACCACTTGACCAAAAAGGCAGCACAGACATAGATGTGGAATTCGGAAAACCCTTCAGAGGACCCTTCGGCAAGATACGTGTCCCACATCCGAATCGTCGTCTTGAGCGGCAATTCGCGCATCAAAAGGCAATTCATCCACCGAAAAGCGAATTGGATGAATTCAACGCCTTCTTGCTCCAAGTGCAGGGCCAATTGACCTGTAAACAAAAAGGAAAAAATAGAATTAACCTTTTTTTGTTGATCCTCCCTCCAATGGGCCCTCTCCCTTTTTTTTTTCTTTCTTGCCATCGATGCGTGAGACCAGGTCCTTGAGCGTGACAATCTGCCGCTGAATGCCGGGTTGCGCAAACGTGTAATTATCCTACGTAAAAAAAAAAAAAAAGAACAATCAGAATGATCAAACTACGGCTCATGACGCAATGTCTCCCTAATTTTACTTGAATTCCATCGAGCAACTTTGAAAGACACCAGAATGAATCGGCCTCAATGACATCAAGCACTTGTTGGTTCAGCTTGGACACGTCGTACTGTTCAGGGTCGCCTCCTAGTGGAACCAAAAAAAAGGGGGGGGAGGGCTCAATCCCCCCGATTTTCGTCGTTTTTTGCTGGTTTCCCATGACTTACCGATGTATGCAGATAAAAACACTTCAAAGATGGGTGTCACGAGATCATTGATGCCTTGCACATAGCCGCTGGCTGGGTGCCGAATCGCCCACTGGTATAAAATTCGCTCTAGGCACTATCAACCCCAAGAAAAAGCGCATGGAGCAGCATGGAATGGCATTGAGTGCCTTGGAACGTGCGACGCGTGTCTTTTTTCGTCACTTACCTCCTGTGTGATGGTCGACTGATATAAAAATACATTGGGGTTGGTGCGCAGAATGTCGATGTGGATCTAAACAATGAGAAAATAGAAACAAAAAAAAAACAGGAGAAAAGAGAGCTGTAAGCGTCATGGTGTGTGCTTGCGTAGTAATTGCGATTTCCTTTCCATCTACACATCGCCGTGTGGGGGAGAATGGAAGGGGAGGGGGGAAACAGGGGCGAGCAATTTGGGAACATTTGCTTTTTTTTTTCTTTCTTACCTGGTGTGCAAGTGCCTGATCAAGCCCTGCAGGTCCTCTTGCATGACTCGCCTTGATGCTATCACTGTATTCTTTGCGCTTTCTAGCCAGCGTGCCCACGCGTCGCTCGGAATTACATGGCAAATAACCCTAAAATCGAAAACCCGTCACAAAATGAGCAAGATGGCTCCTTTTTTTCCCCAATTCAGCTCATCTCTTTACCAACAGCAATTGCCACGCCATGAGGCGCAGGTCCATGGGAATGCCATTCCAGCCAAGAGCGCGCAGCGCAGCAAGATCCACATTAGCACTCGAAAGCACTTCGGTAAACTTTTTAATGCGCGACGAGTCGGGCATGTCCTCGGCTTGGATGCGACACAGGGTAAATGATGGATCTGCAACACACACACCAACATAAAAAAAAAAAAAAAATTAAAACTCGGATCAGGCACAGTTAATTCGTAAAATTCACAAAAATATTACCTTTTAACACGTCGTCAATATTCTCAATGACGCCATTGGCATCGACGGGCTTCCTCTTTGCCTGGATAGTGCGTGGAGACGGCGCGACTTGCGGCGACGTTTGTGTGGCTGTGGCTGTCGTCGTGGTATCCTGCGAAGACGCGTTATTTGTGATTTGAGGGGGCGTTTCGGTGTCTGTTTGGTGCTTTGCTGGTTCTTTTGGCGCGACGTCATTGGCAGCGAGGGTCATGGCCTTCAGGTACTCGGATTGCTCGTCAATCTTATCGTCCCATTCGTCGTTGGTATCTTCCATAAAGGCATTAAACGATTTTGGCGTCGACCCCGTATGTTTGTGCTTCGAAACTGGTGCGTGACTGACCGCCGATGTGCTGCTCGGAGTCGCCTTTGTCGAGGGCGACGATTTGACCGTGGTGGAGGCCGCCTGGTGCGGCCGATTCGCGACAAGACTCGTATACGCGTATCGTGCGCCAATCACAAGAGGCTCTTGCTGCTGCATCCCTTGTGCACTTGCCGCTGCCTGGTCTCTAGGGACAATACGTACACTAAAGGGATCAATCGCTTCAATACTCGTCCAATTCCTCCCGCCACGTCCCAAATGCAGCCCCAATGTTGCCTAAATCTACCTTCCAGGAAGTTTGAGGCCCTTGCGGCGCCAAAATGACCTGTGCAGACAAAAAATGGGTCAGTCGCGTGCCTCGCGGTCACGTACAAAGAGCGCGTCAAAGGAGATGGTGCGCAGAAAAAAGGGATGGCGGCGTGTGTCAGAGTCGTCGTCTTACTTTTTCTCTTCTACAATGAAAAATTACACGAAAAAAGACGCGTCAGAACTTTTTTCTCCTTCGCAGATGCCGTGTGCACAAGTTTTACCTTCTTGCATTGTCACCAGACAATCCCAGTGTGCACGTAGGCAGGGGTACAAAACGAAAAAAATAAAAGAGTTTGTAAGAAAAACAAGAAAGAGGAGAAAGAATAAAAGGCCCACGGGGCCCAAAAAGCTTCAATTTGTGGAGCAGCGGGCTTTCCAGCCAATCAATGTCTGCCCCACGACAACGCGCCAAAAGCCCACTCCTGGCACGAACAATGGAAATACCAATTCACGTGGCGCAACAAGGAAACAACGCGCTTTTGCCTAATCGCCAGGCCTTCACAGTAGCCGCAGCGCTACAGCATGCGCAAAAAAAAAAAAAAAAAAGAAACAAGAAAAAGGAACAGCAGCCTTGCATGCATTTTGAAAAACACGCTTTTTTTCATGTACCATGACCCCGATCGTGCAGCAGCACGTCCCCGGCCCGCCACCCTGCGTTCCTGCATCTTAGAGACGCGCAGACCGCTCGAATAAAATGATAAAAACATGTCTGTATAAGCAGCAAATCTATGATAGATGACCGTGGTTTTGTTTTTCTTGGTTAAATTCATGCAAAAGCCTCACTGTAGCATGTGACCTCGTTTGCTGGAAAGCCAAGAAGCCAAAGTATCGGATGAATTCCATGGCGAACAAGATTCACTGATGCTTTGATAAAAAAAAATCTTGGCGCGCGTCATTTTGCATCAAACAACTTTTGTCAATTCCGCCTCCCCCCATATAATCATCCAATGGCCTGAAACCACGCGCATCGATGAATCCAAGGCCTCAAAACGTCGTTCGTGAATCGGGGATGCATGATTTCCAAACGCAAGCTTGCCCAATGACCCGCAATTTTGAAGGGCGCCGCGCGTCGCACGAGAATTGTCGCTTTTTTATGCTCTTTTTTCTTGCTCTCTTTGGCCCTTTGCTGTGCACAGTCTTGTGCCATCAGGTCCCTTTATCCCACTACGGCGATAAAACGCCACTGGGCATACCCTGGAAAGGTGCGACATGGATAAAATAAGCGATATGGGGTTAAACTTGTTTTCGCCTTTTTATGCTACTCGCAGGTCCTCCAGTGAGTCTCGCCAAAGCCATATACGACTCGCACCTAGTGCCCTTTGTTGACCATGGCCACGGTAAGCAACTCAACGCGTCAAACACGCATTGTTTTTATTTTAAATGTCTTTGACTTGAACTTTTGCGTTGTCGTTACATTTTTTTTATAGAGGACCCGCCCTGGTTGGCCCTAACGCTTGACTTTGACTTGGCCCGAAACGTCCTGGACCAGCTAAATTCCACAGATTTGCCATTAAAATCAAGATGTATGATTTAAGAGGGCCCCGCAACGTGCAATGGCTTGCCTCTGACGCTGAATTTGCCGATTTCTTTCTCGTTTCATAGTTGAGGCACATATCACGGTGATCACGCCACCAGAGACTTCGACGCTAGCGCTTGCAAACGTGACAATGGACCAAATCAACGCGATTGCGCTCACGCACAATATTCAGGACAGTAAATTTACCATTGAGTGCGTTGGGCGCTTAGTCGACGCGCAGAACAACCTCGTGTATGCGCTGATTGTCACACCGGGAACCTCGCTTGTGCGCATCCGCGAGGATATTTTCCGGCTTTATGTTGCGCAGGGCGGCGAGCCCGCCTGGTTTGATCCGCACGCTTTCTGGCCACACGTCACCATCGGTTTCACCGACACAGACATCTTTGACGGTGTGTACAAGGGTGTAAACGCGTGCGCGCACCCGTTACACTTCATTTGATGGACATGTGCGTTCTCGCAGCCTTTTGCCCTTCCACAAAAAGGCATTTGTAGGGTGCGGTTGAGGAATTGCTATCTGGCACACGGGATTGTTACCCATTTTATAAATTATGCCGCGCTGCCATAGCAAAAACACAAAAAAGCAATAAAAAACATCAATACTGTATCTATTTTCTCGGTCGTTCTATACTTTTATTGCTCATGACACGATTGGTACGGGCCCAGAATGCCTGTGTGTAAGTCTGAAGCGTCTTGTTTCAATTAATTCTTGCCAATGCTTGAAAATATGATTTCAACCCTCCTAAGTTCAAGATTGCGGGCGTTCTGGTCCTCAGATCATCGTCATGTTTTGGTCAAATGTTCTTCTTGCATTGAAAGCAACAAATCCAACACGCAATCTTTTCCTGGAGTCGACTGTATGGTCGACAAAATCGAATTTGCTGCATTTTAGTTTTAATTGCGACGACCTCATAAGAGTTTGCTAAAAAATCTTCAAGAGTTTTTTTGAGTAATGTGGCTCTTGTGCCAGCCTTCAACAGACTCAAATTTGAGCTCACTTGGACAAGTTTCTCAGGCGTAACAAATGAAAAGTCGTCATTTTAATGTAAATCGCCTTTACTCGCCAAACCAGTCACTGGTGACCCTCGAAGCACGTCTCAACGTGTCGTAGCGACCGGAAAACACCCAGGGGGACTCATCCGCAGCTGATCAAACATGGCCGGTGTGCGCTATGCGCAAATCATAATTTGGCAGCGCCGAGCTTCCAAAAACAAAATTGAAAAATTAGGTCTCGAGAATCGCGCCAAACTCACCCAGGAGGGACGCGACACGGAGAAACGACAAAGCGTGCTAAAAAAAGAATGGGTTAGACTTGCTGGTTGACGAGCAATTCGTTATTTTAGATAAATTTTCAAACGAGAATTGCACTGGAAAACGCGTCTAAGAAGCCGCGCCGATGCATCCACTAGCAAGAGACGCTCCTGGGATATAGATTTGGTAAGGCACTGACGCGTGTCACTCAACGTCTGACGCGGTTTATCACGCGTCGAACGCGTAGGCATAAATTTGTAGTCGTGTTAATTCAGCCCAAAGCCATCTTTTTTCGGAGATCACTGATGTCCGCGCATGCTTCACGCCGTGCTCTTTCTGATGAGGTGACTTGCAAGGCGCTGCGACCAAGACTCGTTGAGCTTACCTTGGGACGAAAATTTTCAACTTTTTGCATTTTACACGAAACCCAGTCAATGGACGCCCATTTTTTATTGCCTTTTTATCGGTTAACCGACATGATATACCATGTGGTTGAATGACGTGGCGATCTGACGATCTAAAGTTGGCTGTTTTCAAATCCTCGACTGTACCCTGGGCAAAATTCGTGGTTTTTGATATCCGTCATTGCACACCATCTAGTAACCACGGCGCTTCAAGAGTGGGCTCATCGGAAAGAGAACGATCGACACAATAAGGAATCAACGTTGTTCCTTGTAAATCGTGAATTCACCGACACTTTGTCAAAAAAACCTTCAAAAGCTAAAATCAACACTTTCTTTGCTCACAAGCTCCCAGTTGAGCCCCTTGACCCTTTACCTCGATCGCTAGCTGCACTAGCGCTGAAAAGCTATTGAGGGGTTCAACACGTTTGCTTATAGGCAATGCTGCAGTTTCCTATGTAAAGATGAAAAAGTCGAATATTTAAAGCAGCGGCTGCAATAATTGTATAACATCGAGTGCCTTTGACGACGGTGGCAGCCAGCACTGGGGCCACCGTTTGCTCAAGATGGCCAGGCGTGCCTCAGCGGTCCTTCGAGCTTCCAGGAATGCACATACAATTACAATTTTAGGAAAATACATGATTTTACACGGCGAAAAAATAGCGCAAGAGATCGCGCATTCCCTCGGATCCGGTGCCTGAGGACAGCAGTGTTCATTCAAGGCAGAAGGAGCCGCAATCAGGAGGAGCATTGTGCAGCGGACAAAACAACTGCTTTAAAACGCGCAGAGAAAAAAAAAGAAGGTATTTCTTGGACTTTGTGGCTCCGATGGCACGAGCATCGGGAATAGAAAAATAAGCCCCTTCGAATGAGCCATTGCTCGGGTCTCTACGACGCCAGGCCTGCGAGAAATCACAAAATTTGAAAATTGTGATACTTCACAGGGCAAACAAATACGGGATTGCTGGGGCTAACTTGATCAAATTTCGGTCTAATTTGGGAGCAGTGAATGAAGGCGATGGCAACGCGCCAAGGAGAAAAAAAAAAAAAGTAGGTGCGAACCGTGGAAGAGATCATTCTGTCATGTGAAATGGGACCATGCGGGAATCATGGTATTTGAAATAAAGCTCCCGAGGAGCCATGCATCCCGACGCGCATGGGCGGGAAAACAAAACGGCAGAATACATAAAAGCATGAGGATGACTCGGCACACCTCTCAAAGGTGTACTAAACTTTGATTTTTTTTTCAAAACGAGTCTATTTGTAGCACACCGCAAGACTTTTTGTACGGCTGCTTAATGATCTCAAAGATGAAACATCCTCGTAGGTGCTCGCATCTTTCAAAGAAACAACACTGTCAATTAAAAAAGGGGGGATTAAATAATCAAAATCCTTGTTCAAGCGTCCTGTCAGAACCAAAATGCCGGAAATCACGCCCCTCTATGGCACTGGACCCTGCATGCGTTCACAACATCTCGCCTGATGGCGCAAAACATGGACCAAAACACGAGCATGACGATAGCCAGGCCAATTTTTTTAATTTTGCAAAATTGCGCGTGAGTATGATATTAGTCACGATCTTCTTGGCTAATCATGTGCCTGCTCTTAGATCAAAACAATGCGATCTTGCTTGAATGGTGTTTACGGCGGCGTGTGAGTATCTGGAATGGGACGGGAGTGGCAAGATCCCGCGCATTCCCCCACATTTTGTGAAAGGCGGGTGAAAGAACCAGATCATCGATGAAAAATTAAAAAGGTGAAACCTTAATTCCATCGCAGATGCCCCCCCTGGCACAGCAATTGGCATCGCCTTACCCAGTATGGGCAAGGTCACAAGAGGAGTCAAATAATAATAAATGGAGCCGTAATTTCCGAATGACGCCGCGACGTACCACCAAGGCGACACAACAAACCCAAGGGTTGCATCATTGGCGCGTCCATTGTTCTGAATCGAGCAATGCAACGACTGCTTTTGGATGCAACGTACTTGGATGGCCACCAGTCATCGTATTATAGCCTCTGCCACACACACGCGCCTATGATACACAGGCACGCCTCATGTGCCCCTCGCTGTGCGAGGACCATGGGAAATCTGACATGCACGCGCACATGTATAAAAGGGGAACATTAGCGGTGTGTCCCTTTTTTTTTTTCTACAACTCTTTTCTTCCTTTTTGCCCTTGCCACTCATTTATCACCTCCTTTTTTTTTTTTGACAATGAAACCCTCTTTTTTGGCCATTGGATGCGCGGCGCTCATGCTGCAAGGAACGCTGGCACGACCTTTGCACATGTTGATGAAGCGCGCTGCTGCAGATGCTTGGTCGCAACGCACTGTGTACCAGCTTCTGACGGATCGCTTTGCGCAATCAGATGACACCACGAGTGCCTGCTCAGACCTGTCTAGCTATTGTGGCGGGACATTCAAGGGCGTGATGAACCATTTGGACTATATCCAAGGCGTACGGACTTGCTGATTGGTCAAAATGAGCCATTGACTGACGCGTTGCGCTCTTTTTTTTTTTTTTTTTTTTTTTTTTCTGTAGATGGGCTTTGACGCGATTTGGATCTCGCCCATTCCGACCAACATCGATGGTGGCTATCATGGCTATTGGGCCAAGGATTTCGACACGATCAATTCCAATTTTGGAACTGGCGACGATCTCAAGGCGCTCGTTGACGCAGCACATAAACTTGGGATGTACGTCATGCTGGACGTGGTGGCAAATCACATGGGCATCCCGTCGACGGCCAATGACTATTCTGGCTACACGTTTGACACGTCTAGCGACTACCACCCTAAATGCACCATTGATGAGAGCAGCCAGACCTCCATGGAGCAATGCTGGCTAGCCAATCTGCCTGACATCAACACCGAGGACGACACCATTGTGGCCAAGCTCAACAGCGTCGTCAAGAATTGGGTCGACACGTATGGCTTTGATGGACTGCGCATTGACACGATGAAATACATTCGCAAGGACTTTTGGCCCGGCTACATTGATGCCGCAGGTGTCTTTGCCATTGGCGAAGTGTACGACGGCGATCCATCGTACACCACCACCTATTTTGATTATTCGCCCGGCCTGCTCAATTATCCCGTCTATTTCCCCGTCTACGACACTTTTACTCTTGCAAAGGACATGACGCGCTTGCATAACGGATGGACCGCCGCCTTGAACGTGTCGGGCGTCTGGGCAAACTTTATCGACAACCATGACGTGCCCCGGTAAAATGCAAAAAAAAAAAAAAAAAAAAAAAAAAAAAAAAAAAACTTAGCCGCTCATTTTTTCTTTTAAAAGGCTACTTGGCGAGAACAAGGACGCTGCACTGACAAAGAACGCGCTCACGTTCTCGCTGATGTCGACTGGCCTGGGCATCGTGTACTATGGCACGGAGCAATCGTTCAATGGCGGCGCTGACCCGAACAATCGTGAGGTTTTGTGGACATCTGGCTTTTCCACGGATACCGACATGTACAGCTTTGTCACGACGCTTGTGAAAAAGGGACGCCAGGCGACACTCAATGGCACTATTGATGCGTTTGGCGGCATGACGTCCGACAACAAGGCGTATGCGTTTTCACGAGGCAACGCGCTCGTTGTACTCAACCAGTATGGCGCAAGTGCAACCCAGGATATCACCATCAGCTCGGGCAAGCTGGCCGACGGCACCACGCTCACCGATATCTTCTCTGGTCAGAACGTCACGATTAACAATAGCCAAGTTACTTTTACCATCAAAAATGGCATGCCTGCCGTCTTTGTCTAGTCCACCCATCCTGAGCAGCCAATCTTACTTTAACCGCAATGAGTACAAAATAAATATATACAGCAAGTACTTTTTGGTCACCGGCGGCACCTCGCAAATCATTGTGCAAATGAATCCAAAACTCGTTATTTTTGCAAATTCAGTACTGGATCTCGAAATATTTTGTGGATCGTGGTTAAACTGATACCAATCGAAAGAGACGCGCTCGAGCGACATTTCCAGATTACGTATTTGCTTGCCCGATGAGCGACATTTATGATACATGCATGCAAAATCCAATAATCAAACAATTGAAAAATGTTCAACCTCATCATTTTTCTCCACAATGGAAGTGTAGGCAGTAAAAAATATACTGGAGGCACAGCAGGGCGGCAAAGTCCGAAAAAAACACGCTCTCTGGTTTTTAAATTAAAAACCGCATGCTTTCGTGCACTGTAGGTACTGTAGCGCGCTGCTTGATCAACGGAGTTGCTTTGACATTTCTTTTTTTTCGTCGAGTATTATGCGATCCATGAATCTTTACTGGGAGGAAATGTCTTAGCCAATTGAAGATGGAACGGCAACGGTGTTTTGCCTTTTAGAAATACCATAGAGCATGATATCATAAATATTGTACATTGATAAAAAAAAATATACACTATGATACCATATGTGGTTGTCGCTGGTCCAGATTTATGCCGGCCATTAACAAGGAATGCCCATTTAAAAGGTTCACGGCCATCCATTCGGTAGATTTTGCAAAAATGGGCCTGCTTCCTTTGGGACAATTGTAAGAAAGCGATTGGACTGCAGCTTTGATGTAAATGCAAGCCCATCATTCAGCGGCAACATTCCTTTTCAAAAAAAATTCCTTAAAGTAAGAATACTTTTTTTTTTGTTTTTTTCTTTTCCTTTTCCATTGATCCTGAGTTTTTGTTTACAAACACAATGAAGCCCTTCGCTTCTCTGTTGCTGATTGCCGTCGTCGCCATGTTCCTTGTCGACGCCGAGGAATGCTGCTGCCCTTGCAAATTGAAAATTTCTGGCCATTGTACGAATACGCACAAAGACACGTGCGCCAGGGCTGGCATCCTGGTCAGCGATGCCAAGGACACAGATTGCCACACTGGTGAATTTCGTTGCAAAGGCATTGAATGCCCTGCCTCTTGCAAAGCCATTAGCAGCAGCTCAGGCATTGATTTCGGCAAAATCTTTGGTGGCAGTGAGGACAGTGCCAAAAAAGAGGCTCCGGTTTCCTTGGACCTTGGCAAAATAATTAATGGCGGCAGCAGCAATGATTACGGTGAGCACAGCAAGAACGTCAACGATAACGGTGACCACGATGCCTATCCATAAGAATTTACGGGCACCCTCTTTTTGGCCGATATGACCATGAATTGAAATAAAGACGCGCGGAAGCGCCAATTCTAAATGAAATTCATCCAACAAATTCTGTAAAACGAGTTTGGAGCCATCTTGGCGGTTTTTGAGGCTGCATGCCAATAAATCGGTTATAAAAACGCTTGGGCCGTTGCCTACTAGGGGGACCTGGTAACTCTAATGCAACCGGCGCACAGACAGATCGGTATGATAAACATAATAGCACATTGGCCATTTTCAGGCACATTGGCATGAAATTGGGGTCGCGCACGGCTCGGCTACATTTTTCTTTTAGCAAGTGATTACCCTACGGCAATCCCATTCGGAATTGCCCATTTGAGCGCGTTTAAGAATGGACACTGACCCCACGAATTATCGGCATTTGTGCTGCCTGAGCCTGGATTCTGCTAATCTTGACGAAGAAATGTTATTGTTCTTGCTCTTTGTACTCTCTCCGCTTCCTGCAAACCGAAACATAAACCTAAATAGGCTATCGATATGTACGACTCAACCGATAAGGATATTTGACAGTCGGTTAAGCAAATGGCTTGATCACATGCTCAAAGAGATTGTCAAAAAAAAAAAAAAAAAAAAAAAAAGAGTGACCCAAAATTCGAATCAAAAATCTTGATTGGTTGGCTCATACCTCTTAAATTGTTTGCCATGGAAAGTGCCTTGTTGTCTTTTTAGGTCGAAATGAAAGACGTGTCTATTTTTACTTTGAAGCAAAACAGCTGCAGTGATATTGTTTTATGCATTTTTTTATTTGCCCTGCTACTTTCAATGGTCGATAATGCAAGTTTGATAGGTTCTTACAATTATTTGGCTCTATCCCCGCAAATACGCATTGCCCTCGCGTTTTCTCGACACATCTCGCATCTCTCGTGATTGTTCTTGTGTGGTTTTAATTTGGAATCTCTGATGGGTCTCGTCGTAGAAAAATCACGCATTTCATCTAAATTGCATAAATTTGGCATAAGCTCAAGAAAAACGCATCGCCTTCGCATTTCCTCGACACATCTCGCGTCTCTTACGATTGTTCTTGAGTTGCTTTAATTTGAAATCTCTGACGCGCTTCGTCTTTGAGAAATCACGCGTCTCATCAAATTCAACACAAGTTTGGCACTAGCTGAAGAAAAACGCGTCGCCATCGCGTTTCCTTGGTACATCTCGCAACTCTGGCGAGTGTTCTTGTGTGGGTTTGATTTGGAGTCACTGGGCGCGCTGCGTTGCTTGTCTGAGTAATACTTTTCATCGTTTTTGGTCAATTTTTGATTGTCCTGAGAACCGACATGTCGCTCATCGCAAAAAAAAAAAAAAAAAAAAAAAAAAAAAAGCTGCGCATGCGCGTTGCAAGTCGCCTTTTTTTTTTAGTGTTGAAGTCGACATAATTTTTGTTGCAACGCGTTTCTCACACGTTGGCGCAATTGACACGAAGCACATCGAAAATGCAATATTTCCAGGGCGGTGTTTGACATCTGCTTTTTGCTTAATTTTTACGCTATGATACAATGCCGAAGAAACGATTCTCTGATAAAATTTACAACATAGTCTCATCACCAATCTGCACGTCCCGCACCCCAATTCGTATGCACTCAAAATTCACTTTGGGCGTGCTCTATCTGATACACATGCCAAAAAAAAAAAAAAAAAAAAGCTGTGCGCGTGCTGAAAAATGGCTGCACGCGTTTGGACAAAAACGGTAGAAGCGGACTTTCTGAATTTTGGCGTGCCGGGATTGGCGGAAAACGATTGGGTCCACAACATCGCTTGTTTTTCTTTTTGCTCGTGCTTCTTTTTCTCTTCACGTTCATCTCTCTTCTTTTATTTTTTTTTCTTACGTAGCGGCCAATGACGATGAACGACCATTGCTACACGCTTGTGCACCAGGATGATGCGAGCGAGCAGCCCAGCATCCAAGACTTCCAGCGTGCCTTTGAGAAGGGGTCAGACGAGACACGCGTTGACACGATGAAGCAACTTCTTGTCATCATGTTGAATGGCGATCCCATGGAAAAGCTGCTTTTGCACGTCATCCGCTTCGTTTTGCCCTCCAAGAACAAGCAGCTCAAGAAGCTTCTCCATATTTATTGGGAAATTTGCCCCAAGACCAAGCCCGACGGCAAGCTCAAAGAAGAGTTCATTCTTGTCTGGTAAAAAAAAAACGCCCATTTGCCCTGATTTTGCGTGTAAACCCATTTTTTTTTTTTTTTTGTAGCAATGCGCTGCGCAATGACCTTCAGCATCCAAACGAGTACATTCGAGGCGCGACGCTGCGTTTCCTTTGCAAGATCAAGGAGGCGGATGTGCTTGAGCCATTGGTGCCGTCCGTGCGATCTTGCCTGGAGCATCGCCATTCGTATGTGCGCAAGAACGCCGTCTTTGCCATTGGGTCCATATATCGCCATTTTGACTATTTGTTCCCCGACGCGCCCGAGGTCATTCAACAATTCCTCATGACCGAGGCCGATTCGACCTGTCGACGCAATGCCTTTGTCGTTTTGTGCTCCATTGCGCAGACCCTTGCCGTGGACTTCCTTGTCCAATCGTTTGGCCTTGTCGCCTCGTTTGATGAGCTGCTCCAGCTCGCCGCCATTGAGCTCATCCGCAAGGACAGCAAGACCAATCTCGCCAACAAGGTAAAAAAAAAAAAAAAAAAAAAAAAAAAAAGCAGAAAAAAAGTGTACGGTGCCATGGATTCTCATCCCCCCTTCAATTCTTTTGTTCTAGGGCGCGTACATCCGCTGCGTGTCCGAATTGCTCGAGGCAGCGTCTCATTCGGTCAAATACGAGGCTGCCAATATCCTGATGATCCTCACGTCCAACCCTGCTGCCGTCAAGGGTAAGAATCATCGAATTGGGGAGCCAACGGATGCGAAAAAAAAAGTCGCCAAGCGGCGCGTCTAATGCCACATTTTTTTTTTTAATTTTTGCGTTTAGCTGCTGCGTCGTGCTACATTGAGCTTGTCGTCAAGGAGTCGGACAACAATGTCAAGCTGATTGTGCTGGACCGTCTGCGTGATCTGCACTCCAAGCACGAGCATGTCCTCGACAGCCTGGTCATGGACGTTTTGCAGGTTCTCTCTAGCCCCGACATTGACGTGCGTCGCAAAGCTCTCAACATTGCGATGGATATGGTCTCGTCACGCAATGTTCAGGATGTCATCTTGGTCCTCAAGAAAGAGCTTGTCAAGACGCACGATCAGGAATATGAAAAGGTAAAGAAATGATATAAAAAAAAAGAAAAAAAACGCGTTTCGCTAATTTTCCCCTTTTTTTTTCTTCCATTTTAGAACACGGAGTACCGCCAATTGCTCATCCAAGCGATCCACACGTGCGCGATCCAGTTTTCCGAGGTGGCGGCCAATGTGGTGCACGTGTTGATGGAATTCCTTGGCGATGTGAACAATCCTTCGGCCGTGGATGTGATTGCGTTTGTGCGCCAGGTGGTTGAAAAGTTCCCTGGGCTGCGCGCGTCGATTCTTGAGAAGCTGATGGAGACGTTTGGCGACATGAAGTCGAGCAAGGTGTTCCGCGGAGCGTTGTGGATTCTGGGCGAATATTGCCAGGACGAAAAAGAGATCAACGAAGCATGGGGTCAAATCCGCGATGCCCTTGGCGAGATTCCGCTACTTGCTTCTGAGCAGCGTGCGCTGGAGGACACCGAGGATGATGGATTGGACGGCAAGGACGCGTCCGCCGCTGTGGCTGCCACTGCCGTGCCCAGCGCCGTGCTTTCGGGCGCAACGCACCGCATCTTGGCCGACGGCACATATGCCACGGAAAGCGCGTATACCGCGCCATCGCCGGCCGCGACGCGCACCGCAGATGCTTCAAAGTCCGCCGCCAAACCACCTTTGCGTGCCCTTTTGCTCAATGGCGACTATTATCTTGCCACCGTCCTGTCCACCACCCTTGTCAAGCTTGTCCTCCGCTACAGCAAGCTTGTCACCGACCCAAGCATGGTCAATGCCCGCCGTGCAGAGGCAATGCTCATCATGACAAGCATTGTCCGCGTCGGTCAGTCGCAATTCGTCTCTTACCACATTGACGAAGACTCGTATGACCGCATCCTTCAAGACTTGCGCGTCGTTGCCAACGAGAGCACTGCCATCGACCAGGTCTTTTTGGAGGAGACAAAGGCCGTCTATGCCAAGCAGATTCAGGATGAAGAGGTATTTTATTATATTTTCAACTCCCCCCCCCAGATTGCTCACTGCATTTTTTTTTTCATGAAAAGAAACGCGCCGCCGAGGCAAAGGCCAGTGACCAAGCTGGTGTCAAGATCCAGGTCGACGATGCCATTGTATTCCGCCAATTGACCAAAAAGACCGGCGGCACGAATGCCGATGAGGTAAAATCGCGTTCCTCCCCCCTCTCTTGCCAATTAACTTTTTTTTCACACATGCTCATGCTGCCATTTCGTATTCTCTTGTAGTATGAGCAAGATTTGTCGCGCGCCACAGGCCTTACCGATAGCAAGAATGACCTCATGTCCAAGCTGAGCCGCATTGTGCAATTGACCGGCTTCTCCGACCAGGTGTATGCCGAGGCCGTGGTCAATGTCCATCAATACGACGTTCTGCTAGGTAAGACGAGCCTTGACATCATTGGCACCGCGTGCTGAATTCTTTTTTTTTAATTGCAGATGTGCTCATTGTCAACCAAACACCCGATACGCTGCAAAATCTGACGGTCGAATTCGCGACGCTCGGTGACCTGAAGCTTGTGGACCGCCCCACGTCGCACAGCCTTGGTCCGCACGCGTTCTTGACGATGAAGGCCTCTATCAAGGTGTCCAGCACCGAGACCGGCGTCATCTTTGGCAACATTGTGTACGATACCAACGCGGCTGCTTCCGACAGCAATTGCGTGGTGCTCAACGATGTGCACATTGACATTGTCGACTACATCAACCCTGCCTCCTGCTCAGAGACTCAGGTAAAATCAAGAAAAATCACGCGACGCGCGCGATCATTTTTGCTCAATTGCGCTTTTTGTTTTTTTCTTTGCACAGTTCCGATCTCACTGGGTCGAATTCGAATGGGAGAACAAGGTCAACGTTAATACCACCATCACGTAAGTTTCTTTTTTTTTTCTTTTTGTCCGCGTTTTAACACGACTGACAAATTCCATTTCTCTTTTTTTGCGCAGGGATCTTCGACAATACCTGGATCACCTCACGAAATCGACAAACTTGCGATGCCTGACGCCCGAGCGACAATTGGAAGGCGATTGTGGCTTCTTGTCCGCGAACTTGTACGCCCGCAGCATCTTTGGTGAAGATGCCCTGGCCAACATTAGCATCGAAAAGACAGGCGATGGCCCCATCACTGGCCACATCCGCATCCGCAGCAAGACCCAGGGTCTTGCTCTTAGCTTGGGCGACAAGATCACCCTCGTGCAAAAGTCATTGACCGCCTAAAATGCTCTTTTTTTGTTTTTCTTTTTTTTTAAATTCGATACACACACACCATGAAATAAAAGCCTAGTCTGATAAAAAAAAAAAAAAAAAAAAGCGTACAAAACGAATCTAGGGATCGCATAGTCCCGTCTATCTTGATGGATATTTTATTTTGTGGGCAAACGGCTAAAAAGTCATCTATTTGGACAGGGCGCTTTGAATAGCCTCATAGACTTGGACTTGGATGTTGGCCTCAGCCTTGGTCTTGTCGTCCGTGGCATTGGCGGCAAGGCGCTGGGCTTCGGCAAGGGCGGATTGGACGCGCTAATGTAAAAAAAAAAAAAAAAAAAAAAAAGGAGGGGAAAGCAAGAAAAAAGACAAAGAAATGAGCAACCGACAAAAGTGAACAACACCCAATATTTGTCCTTTTTTTTTTAATCCGTCCTACCTCGGCCGAGATCTCCTCCAAGGGGGCAGCTTCGACAGCGTTGATGTTCAAGGTGTTGTCAGGGTTGACAATGGCAAAGCCGCCGGACACTAAGCAATCAAGGACGAACGAAAAAAAAGACGAAAAGTTGAGTCAAGAATGAGCCAATTGCATCCATTGCACACTTGGCTCAAGGGTCGACAATGAGCCAGTGTTTGATGCGCGTATCGGGCTGTCATGGATTGCATTTTGAGAGGAATTGCTCGAGAAAAAGATGCGCTTTACCAAAGAACTTCTTGGTGACCTCGGCGGATTCGATGATCTCGATGATGCCGGGGTTCAGCTGCTCAATGGTAGGAACGTGGTTGGCCAAAATACCCATGTCACCCGACGTGGCGGCCAAATTGACCTGGTTGACAGTGACTTTGTTGTAAAGAGCCTGTAGACAAAAGCGTCAGACAAGGTGAAAAAAGGGCTGTCAAAAAGTGCATACCTTGTGGGGCAAGACAAAGGTCAAAGCAAGCTTGTCAGAAGCAGCGGCAGCCTCGGTGGCATACGCACGAAGAGACTGAACAGCAGGCAAATTGGCCTTGGCAAGACGAGAAACACGGAAAAGGGCGTTCATGATGGATGCAGAGGTGTAAGTAAAAAGAAAAGAAAAATGTCAACTGGGCCAGGTCCTTTTGCTATTGTTGAGGCCCAGAGCGCCTTTTGAAATTGCCAGTCACTCATTTTTTGGACTCAAATGCTCAAACGCGCTTGTGCTCCAATTTTGAAAAAGCTTGCGCCCTCTTTTTCTCACTTTTTTTTTTTTTTAACTTTCCTAACAAGCACTATCGCTTTTGCTCGCTTCTTTCGTCATGAACGTAAGCAAAAGCCATGTTTTTATTTTTTTTGCCATTTATGTTTTTGTTTCATAGACCTCTGTCGACCTCTGGACGGCACAGGAAGACGACTGGTTGCGCGACAGCCTTGTGCAAGGCCACACGTTTGCGGAAATAGGCAACTCTGTGGGCCGCACAGCCTCCGCCGTATCCTCGCGCTATTATTTTGTGCGGTGCACGTGGGATAGGGAGACACTCGAACGTATCGCGGAAAGACGCGACCGTAGCACGGCGACAAATACCACGACGACGACGACGCATAGCAGCGACGTGCCCGATGATGGCTCCGAATTTCCAACAAGCTCCGCACGCGCAAACAATTCAAGCGGCAACACCAACACGCTAAAGAGATCGGCGCAGCAAATGGGCACGCATGAACCACCACCCGCACCGGTCGCCACAAGCAGTCGTTTGCCATTTGGTGCCCGCCAATCGACACCGGCGCCTGCGACTTCATCAACGGCACCATTTGGCACTCATCCGTCGTCTGTCACATCCAATGGTTCGACGACAACCACAACCACAAGCACATCGAACTCGTCGTCCACATTGGCATCGACACCCACCCCTTTTGGATCAATCAGCAGCGGATCAAAACAATCGGATATTCAAGAGAGACGCACGTCGCTGTCAGGCAGCTTGTCACCCCTGTCTGTAGCCATTAGCCCACCCACTCCGTCTGCATTGGAAGACGACGATTGTGTCCGTTCTGGGAAGCACCCGCGCTCCAATGCGCCACAAGATTATACAATGTTCGCAACACGCCCCTTTTATCTCGCGCGCAACTCCGACAACGCGTCCGCACCAAATACCACGCATACCAGCACCAGCACCACCGCGGCACACAATAACCAAAACGCGTCGACACGCTCTGACGACGATGATGATGTGGACGACATGAATCCAGCCTCTTCTGATATCGTGCGACACATCGATTACCTTGATCTGGCGCGTCAAAACACCACGGCAGCCGTCTCCGTCACGCCAGAGCCGCCGACACCCGATCCAGGGATTCTAACCGAGGATGATGACTACGAGGAAGATGATGACGACAGCGATGAAAACGAGTCTGACGGCGAAATATTCATACCCACGACCAGGCACGCCAGCGGCTCCGTTGCTAATGGCCTCAAGGATGCGGCTCAAGTAATCCAACTGAGAAAACGCGGTACGAAGAGGCTCACTTTCTCAAAATATGCCAACCGGCGCTCTTCGCAGCCAATCATGAGCGTCAGCGATCGCCTCAATTCCGCCGCACAAGCCAGGGCCAATGCTTCCCTCCTGTCATCATCGTCCAAGGCACGCGCTCCAATGCCGTCACTTGCTGCGGAGGACATGATGCGACGCTCAGCACTCGTCGCATATGTGAGCCTGCCCCCGCTCCCCTTGGTAAAAAAGAACAAACGTCGCGTCAAAAAGAAGGGCAATGTCCGGCCCACGGCAGAAGAAGACACGGAAGAAATAAATGTCGTCGATGACTTCGACACGCTGGCCACAGATACCAATCCTTCCACCAAATCAGCTAAAGGTAGCAACTCCAAGAGTGATTCTTCCGCGAAACCCAACGACGGTGACATCACCGTGTCTTGTGAAAAGGACCGACTCTCCGTATCCATTGGTTCAAACACGAAGGAAGTCGATGTGATCGTCACAAAGGGCGACGTCACCATGAAGGTCCAAGTGATGCGACGCAAATGATACCACCGTGATCCCCTTCAACCCCTTTTTTTTCGTTTTCAATGATCTCATATGCAGCGCGCCCATCGCACTCGATGCTCCACCGTCACCTCTTTCCTTTTTACAATCAACTTATCCTATGTAGTTGTGAAAAAAATAATATACCTGGAATAAATAGCGCTTTGGGTTTGATTTCTTCTTTCAAGCAGCTTAAAACTGACTCATGAGCCAGATTCCCAGATATCATACGTACAGCATCATACTGTACGTATCATATCATATCCTACGTAGTTTGCACAGCAGACAAACAAATGCAGCGAAGCACCTTTTTTTTGCCAAACCAAATACGTAACTAACCCTTGGTTTTTATACGTACTGTATCATTTTCGTAGGTAAACAAAGCGTGTTTACCCGGGGTGTGAGTGGCGTGGCGATCTGAGGACCTAAATTTTACTGCCCTATCATCATAAAATGACGGCTGGTCCCCTTGCAAAATCGCTAGAATATCCCAATTGATGAATACCAACACAGCTCGCTATCATGTGCCCACCCGATCTTGAAAATTATTGTCGTTTTTGCGTTTTGGTTACTTGCTTCTAGAAAACAAAATAAAAACTAGGGGGTCAATCAGGGCGTTGACGACAAAATCGATATTTTTCCAGAAACTCACAATTTCGATTCTGGCGCGTCAGAATCTGATTTGATCATGCTAAAAATTTACAAGTGGAATGAAACGCGCACGGCGGTCCTTTCGTTCCAGCCCGGCAAAGCCGATGCGCAACCTTTGTACACCTGCGACGCCAGATTTAAAATTTCAACTCCAATTTTCTTGGGAAGGAACAAGGTAATAACCCATGGCAAGCATGCAGTGACAAAAGATGCAGAATTCAATCCTCTGTCAAATGAGACCAATTTCATTGGCATGCCCGCATGCGACTAAAACTGGTTGAGAAATTCAGGTTTCAAAAATTTGAGTGGATTGCGTTTTTCACGCGATCCGCCAAGTCAACCCTCGATTTTATTGCAGATTTGCTTAGAAAGATAGAGGGGTTCAATGCATTCAGTACTGTAACATGACTCTCAAAGCGCTGGTGTTGTGTACAGTAGGTTGCCAAACGGATTTGGATTTTCTGGTTGGGCTTGGACCTCTCAAGCGGGGGACCCTCCAGATCCATTTTGACCTGACCAACTTTTTTTTCCAAGTGAAAAAATCGCCCAAAAATGCCGATTTTTACAAATCCAACCCTATGATAAACACTACTAAATACAGTACAAACCATGAGGGGATCGACTCCATGGAATACCTTTTCATTTGAACCATTTCGTCGCGTTTTTTAGCATGGCGGCGATGAAAATCGGAGGTCAGTTGAATCGTTGTGCGAATGATGAATCCAAAATATCGACATTTTCATAAATACAGTACCGTATACCAATGTCATTGTCAAATTTTTCTTAGCTCACCATGAAACCGGCACCATTTCAAAAGAGACACACTCGGACGTCATTTTCAGAATGTTTGTTTGCCTGGTGCGTGACTTTTGTACGCTTGTGAAAACCATTCAAACATTTCAAAATTTTTCAGCCTCGATGTTCTCGGCAAGAAGTGATCGAACAAACACGATGCTTTTAATGTATCGAAAGCGCATGTTGAATCTCTATCGAATGAGACCAGTTTCATCGATGGATGGTTAAAACTCACAGAGAAAATTCACTTTTTCATCAAAATCTTTGATCGCGATTTACTCGACAACGGTCTAATACTGTAAATGTCCAATTTTTGTTCCAGTTTTACTAAGAGACAGGGAAGCAAAGCATCTAATGGAATAACTTGCAGTGCGCTACAAGTTTGGCTTTTAACTTTTTGCATCATCGGTCATTTCACTAGGCTGCAGCCCACTCAGCACACAAAAAATGCAAATAAAAAAAATAAAAAAAACTAAAAAAAATAAAAATTCCATGCAATCCACCACCTTAATTTGGAAGTGAAAAACCTTAAGTTTTTGCAAAAAAATCTTACCCAAAGTAGGCATTTTTCTCAGTCGATCGCCGTTCATGCGTCACTCTTTGGGCTTTTTACTAAAGGTGGTGGGGGGACCTGTCACTTTGTCTGCCAATAGCAAATTGTCGGAATTGCCTGTTTGGGATGCATTGATCACGCGGAGCTCGAAAATTACAAATTAGGCATTTCTGAGATTGAAATGTGTGACCCCTGAATGACCCCTGAGTGACCCCTGAATTTTTCAAAAGTTGTCGTAGCGCGCTGGTGGTTTAAGCTTTTTTGTTGGAAATTTTGCGCTGAATTCGATTCAGCCATTTTTGAGCGGGGTCAACCATGCAGATGGACAGATGAATGCAGAATAGTAAAAATAGGAGGTTTTTGGCATTTTCGAGTGCAAAAAAAACCGGGCGGGTTCGTTTTGAACACTGGGCTATAGATTACGCCTTGACGCATGTTTCGTTGGCGGGCGAGCAGGATGTAAAAAAATTTCTGGAGGCACGGCAGGCCGGCAAAGTCTGCCAAACACGCTTTTGGCGTTTAAAAGGTAAATGAGTACGTTTTTTGTGCAGTGCAGCGCAATGTTTCAAGCATTGAAATGATAGAAGAGCGCGTCAATTCTCACATAACGCACATTTTTTTTGAATGAGTTAATGCGGCAGAGAAAAGCACAAAATGCAAAAAAGGGTATCATATCATACCTAAGTGGATGGCTTTCCCTTGCTCATCGTGCATTTTTATCATATGACATGATGGATGGTATTATGATACTATAGGTACAGTACACTGGGGAGCAGCCTCGCTCGCTTAATACCGTATATGAAATACATATGATAGCAGTCAAGGACAACTTTGATCTCGTGCGGCTCGGGGCTGGCAACGTTTCAACGCATTGCATAATGATAGACAGTGATTTATGATACAGTGCAAAAATTGTGGCAGCTCACAGCAGGTTGCATCATGCTGCTGGTCAAGGGCATGCTACAGTAACAAAATGTCAATTTTTTTAATGTGTGCCCCATTCAAGCCATTGATGTGACACTGGTTTAAGGATTTCCGGTTTTGGTGGCTTTCCAGCGGCGTCCGAGCACTGAGGCCCCAGCGAGACTTTTTTGTTTAGCATGTCTTGACCAATTTGGTCGCTCACACTTCAATTTCCCCTGAGAGCCGAGAATCCTGCTTTTTTTTTTTTTTAAATGAGCTTCCAATGATGGCGCGATTAAAAAAATGTTTGATCACAAAAGTGGCGCCATTGTTCACCTTAAAATGAGGTGATTATGGCTTTACGCCCACGATTGTGGCTCAATAAAACACGTTTTCTCCATTATCACGCGAGAGCGTGTTAAAAAAATCATTTGATTGCAAAAATGGCGACGCTCTTCATTTTCAAATGAGGGATCATCGCTTTGCTCCCGTGATGGTGGCTCACTGAAACACGTTTTCTCTTTTTATTTTCGCGCGAGAGTGCTTAAAAACCGTTTGATTGCAAAAGTGGGGCCATTCTTCACCTTCAAATGAGGCGAATGCCTCTTTTACTCCCGTGACTGTGGCTCGCTGAAACACATTTCCATCCGTTATCGCGCGAAAGCGTGTGTGTCACAAAAAAAAAAAAAAAGACAGAGATGGCTACGTAGCTTGTCAGCCCGGCCTTGCGTGCGCTTAGCAAGACGCGCCGACTCTAGCGCGAAAATGGAAGTTAGAAGTTAGAAGTCATGCCAGGCGACTTTTACTTTTTTGGAATTTTAAGATTGCATAAAGATCTTTTATTGTGAAGATGTGTCATGCGTAATGAAGCAAAGTGAATAAAGAGTACAGCCAAACAAAAAAATAAAGGAGACAAAAAGGAGTGGGTGAGATTATGTGTGGGTGTGTGTTTGCATGAAGATGAGAAAAAAGAGCTAAAGAAAGGAAAAAAAAGGGGGGGGAGCGCTCGTCAGGGGTTGGACGCGGAGGTGGCAGCATTGGCTGTGGTGTCTGTGGCACACAGTGTTGTCAGCTGCGCACCGAGTCTGGCGAGCAACGCATGGCCTTGTTCCAACTCTAATGCGCGGTACATGTCGGCCAATGTCTCGGTAGCCAATTGGAACGGGCGTGTTTGTTGTTGTTGCCGTTGACGAAGCTGATGGATCCATCGCACGTACTGATCCTGGCCTAGGGTGAGGAAACACAAGGCGATGCGCGCAAGGCAAATGGCATTGTCGTTGAGCTGATGATGTGGTTGTGGGGCGAGCATGGCACGGACAAGGCGGAGCATGGGAGGCCATTGGATGCGCAGCAGCGTGTCTTGCTGGTCATCCGTATCGGCTTGCTCTTGCACTTGGCTGCTGCGGCTGCGGCGGCGCATTGGATGACCCTCCTGAGGATTGGAAGAAGAGGAGGTGACGGTGGTTGCAGGTGAGCGGCAATTATGTTGTTGTTGTTGTTGTAGTTGTTGGTGATGGTGGATTGATTGCAAAAGTGCTGCATTTGTGGCCGTAGCGTGTGATGAAGATGACGTTGCGGCAGGTGTTGGTGTTGGGGGCGACGATCCAGCAATGATCATGCCCAGTGGCGAATTTGGGGCCAACGTGGGTGACACAGGCGGGGATGGGGAGGAATGAAACGAAGAAGCCTCGGATGGTGGCGCGGACGATGGTGCCGAGAAGTTGTTGTTGTTGTTGTTGTTGTTGTTGTTGATGTTGGTTGATGCAGGGGGTGGAGCATGAGCAGCATTGGTGGTGGAGAGTGCGTCAATGGTGGGAGGGGGGTTGGCACTGACGGCCAAGCAAAGGCGCTGGATATCCTCGGCCAGCAATGGATCGGCGCTCGCAGAAAAGACGGATGCATAGGATCGTCGCATGCGTGCTTCGTTTTGCCGCGTATTCTCCTGGAATACTTGCCTGAAATGGTCAAACAAGGTGGTCACCACTTGGAACGCGGCCTGTTCATTGTCGCTCATTGTTCCAAGGAAATGGAGATGCCCATGCCGCCGCAGTATGGCCCTTGCCTGCGTGAGCCGATGATGAGGAGCATGCCGTCGCGGAATCCACGGATAAAAAAGAGGAACGGCCGGCGAACACCGTCTCCATTGCCATTGAGGCACCCTTGTTGCTGGTCGCGACGAAGACGCAATGGAAGTCGATGACGATGCAATCATGGCTGACGCAAGCTCATTGACGAGATGTTGGAGCGCAGGAAGCTTCCATTGCCGTTTTAGGTCCTCAAGCGCGTCGATCAGCTGGTCCAATTGGTCGAGCATTGGCGTGCATGCGGTGTCCAGCCGCTGACTCAGCTGTTGAATCGTCTGGAATAAACGATACCGCTCCACGTCGTTGTCCAAGGGCCGAATTGCCTGTTCCGCCATGGCCACCGCATATCGTGCGTGCTGCCGCTGGATTGTCACCATCCATCGTCGCAATGTGCTCTCCTTGATCGGCAACGCGTCGTTTAATAACGATGACGCGTTTGGCAAGGACAATGGTCGGCGCCGTGGCCAAGAAAAAAACGAATGACGCGTCGTTTTTGAGTTTGTTGATGAGAGTGTCGGCAGAGCGTCAGCGTGTGGATGATGAGGATGATGGTTGTCACGGTGAGATGACGACGCAGAAGACCCGACATGCGGTGCGAGCCCGGCACGTAAGGCATGCTGCAGCTTGCTGTGCATTTTTGCCATAAAATCAAGGAATCGCTGGTGCTCGCGATTGCCCGGGAAAACATCATCCTGGCGTGCTTGCAAAAATGCAGTGACATCGCGGTGCAGGGACTCGAGCACTAGCATGACGTGCGCATCTTGGCCCGATCGCTTGGATGTGCCGCCATCCTTGTGCCAAAAGAGCATCATGATAAAAAAGCAAAAAAAAAAAAAAAAAAAAAAAAAAAAAAAAAAAGGGTGGCCGGGGGTAGAAACCGATCTCAAAAGAACAAAAAAAAAAAAAAAAGTCGATCTTTTATAATCCAGAGAAAGCCAGTGACCCGTCTTGTGCTCGATCTATCCAAAAAAATAAAAATAAAAATTCGGGGGATTCCTAGATCGAGGTGCAGAAACGCAGTAAAAATATAAAAAAGAAAAAGAACGTTGGGGGTGACAGCTAGGTGACACCCACATGCCTGTACTTTTGGTGTCCCACTCTCTTTCTCTCTCTCCCCCCTTTTTTTTTTGGCCCTCCCGCTCCACATGATGACACACATTACGCGCGCGCAATGCCCTTTAAAATGCTATCGACCCCCCTCTTGCCTCTTGCACTGCAAAGCCGACCACTTTAAAGTGCGCTAAATAGGTCCGTGGCGCGCTCATGACAATCACAAGAAAAATTGGTAACCAAGATTCAGCATCCAAGGATGGGTTCAATTATAAAAAAAACGAGATTTGCTATGATGACCAAGCAAAAAGCAATTAAAGCGTTCAATTGCAGCAAGGAGGATGACGCGAGCAGGAGACAGATGAGAACGGACACGGTGATGGGGCACGATGGGCCTCCCGCCCATGGGGTGGCTTCCAAATAGACAAAGAAAACCGGATGCTTGGTACCCGTGTGGAACAAACGCGTGCAGAGTGAGAAAACAACAACAACAAAAAAATGGGACGATGGCACGTCGTGCGAACGGATCAAGGACCCCCCTCCCGCGGGCAAGGGAAAAAAAAACGAGCGTGGCATGGGACGAAATTGGGCACAAGCGCGCGCAGGCACCTTTTTTTTTTTTTTTTTTTTTTTTTTTTTTTTTTTTTTTGCATTTACCGCAGGCCATTGTGCCATGACGAGGAGTCCAAAAAGAGGGGGGGGGGAAGGAGACGACGAAGATCCGATGAGGAGGCGATCCCCCCACCCCTTTTTTTTTTTTTCTTCAGGAACGCAAAAAAGGCCGTTCTCAGACTTAAAGAGAGTGCCAAGCAAGCTGCGCGTCACCCCTTGATACACGACGCACGCCCCCTGTGTTTTTTTTCTTTTGTCTCAACGTCAATCCACTTTCCTAATGCAATTCAGAGCCTGCAGGACCCACTGCAGACAAAAAAAAAGAGAGAAAGAGAGAGAAATAATAATAAAAAAAGTCTAATTGACCCTTCTGAATTGCGAGGTCTCCGAAAAGGCACGCTGATGCGTGAATTGGATGAATTTGTGAGCTTGTGTTTGTGCACAAGCTGAGGAGACAATTGAAATTTGGAAAGAGAAAGAGCGAAAAAAAGAATGAGAAAGAGGGCGTAGCAGAGACAATGGATTTGTTGCCGCATCGTTTTTTTTTCTTTCTTTTTTTGCTAACGGAATTACGTATTGTTGATGTTGTCATCATTGCACGTCCAAACGTTCTCCCTGCGTAGGCAGGGCCACGGATTGAGTGCAACAGCGACCTTTTTTTTTTTTTTTTTTTTTTTTTTGCACGCACGCACGCACAAAACATCTCCTCCTTTTTTTCTTTTCTTTTTTATTTTTTTTTAAAAAAAGGAGAAACGTCCCTCCTTGCAGCATGATGACACCCCCTTCTCAATGCATCTTGTTGGTCATCGCCCCATTTTTGGGCGGGAAACAGAAAACCGGTTTTTTTTGGGTCATTTTTTGTTTTTTTTTCAGTTGTATATGTACAAAGAGGTCTTTTTTATTCATAAGTTGAGAGAAAAAAAGGTAAAAGCGGTGAAAAAAGGGAGGGGGTATCAATATACAAATGCGTGGCAGTCAAAATATAAAAAAAAATGGGCAAGATGCGGTCTGGCGCGAGCGCGAAAAAAGGGTCGGGGGGCAAAGGGGCCAAAGGGGACGGAGAGGAGGGGGGGGAGAGAGGTAAAAGCGATTGTCAAGTGTGTCGTCAACAAAAGGGAGATTGCCCTTGCTCAAGATCGGTGTGTCAAGGAGGACAGATTCTTAAGAGCTTGAGAGATTTGATCCTGGAGTTGGCGCTGACACGAAGCGTGATCGTGTGTATGAGTGGACACGGAGCGATGTAGCGCGTCAATGCGATCCTGAACGGCCTTTTCCCATTGTTGGCGCAGAATTGTTTCGTGTTCGAGTCGCTGTTCCATCATTGACAGGCGATGTGTCCAAGAAGACGACGACGATGGCGTCAATGGCAATGTCGATGGGTTTGTCAAGGTGACGTCGATGCTTGCAGTGGTTGTGGTAGTGGCGGCGGCATCGGTGGTGGGCGCTGCGGACGTGGTAGGTGGAGAGGAATTGGACAATGGAGGTTGTGGTGGCTGGTATTGTGTGATGAGCGAGTCCAATTTGGCGATTGTCAGCTGCTGTGTGCGTTGCAGATCTTCGCGATGGAACCTTTCCTCCTGAATCAGACATTCCAACTGTTTCAGCCGCTGGTGCGCGCGCGCCTGTTGCTCTTGCAACGTCTTGTGGAACATTTGCACCAATTGCAGCATATTTGACGACGACGACGTGGTTGGTGGCGATGTCGTGGTCTTTTGCGTGGTGCTGCTTGTGCTTGTGTCGCGTGGCGCGTGATGAGAAGCCCGATGGATGGGCATTGGGCGTGTCTGCATGGTCATGGGCGAAGGCGAGCTGCCCGTGCCATTGGGTCTAGGTGCCGCCAATAAAGACGCGGAAAATGAAGGTGCGCGCACATGAGTGGCCGACCGCGAGTACCGAGGCAACGAAGATGTGGAAGAGGCCGCGGGCGGCGGCACATGTAACTTTTGCTTGACGCGGTATTGCAGCAAATGTCTTTTGACGTGATGCACGCGCGTGTGCTCGTCCGGCGCCTGCAATGGCCTCCGCCGCGATGCTGTGGATTCGTCACGCAGCCATCGCTTGCCCGCTCGGCTCTGCAAGTGGATGGCCAACGGCGAAATCGATGAATTTGGCGAAACCAGAGGATTGGGCGCCACAGTCGTGGGTCGGCCAGGCACACGTGCCGAGTGATGACGCGATGACACCGCAGACGCAACGGACGCCGCCCTGGACGACAACCGTTTGGCATTGGTGGCCGCAGGCGCATGTGATGGCGATGGAATATGCGACATCCAGTCCATTACGGCCTTGTCCTTGCGTTTGGCAAACCATTCAGCAAGCGCACCTTGGTCAGGCTCAGGCGGACCGCCCGTCGTCGTCGGTGGAGGTACCTCTTGCACAATATTTGTCTGTAGAGACGACAATCGTTGCCTTTCGGCCGTCGAACTCGCTAATTTTTTCAAAAGACGCGACCGAGGAGGAAACTCGTACTGCTCTTGCTCGTTGGTCAGCGATTGCGGCACAAGAATCTCCTGCGACCCGTCCGGGTATCGTTTGATCACCGCCTTTTTTGAATAAAAAAAAAAAAAAATAGTGAGCTGGCTGCGCTCTTTTTTTTTTTTTTTTTTTTTTTTTTTGGCTTACCTTTCGCTTGTCCCCCCAGAGCAAAAAGGAGCGGGGCTGCCGCTGGCGGACCTGAGCCATGGCAGTGGCAGCGCGCGCGGCAATACGACGCTGGGTTTCACGTTCTTTGTCGTTTTTCTCGTTTTTGGCCGAATTGGTGTTATTTGGGGCATGGCTGGTTTGGGCGGCCGCCGCCGAGGAAGACGACGCGGCTGAGGATGGCCCTGGCGCGGCACGGCCCGTGCGCATGGCCGCTGGCGGTCGTGGTTGCTGCTGGATGGACGTTGATCGGCGTGTCGGCCGAGGATGAGGCACGGACGGCGCATTGGAGGTCGTTGCTGCGCGGCCGCGGCCTGCACGTGGCGTTGTCGTCGATGGTGGCGTGCGCTCATGCATCTAATGAGGGGATGACAGATATGACAAGGAAAAAAATACACAGAAATATATAAAAAGAGAGAGAGAGAGAGGAGGGAGGCAGGTATGACGAACACGAGGGCGGCCGGCGGCGGAGAGTGGAGTGCGAGTGTGAGACAAAAAAAAAAGTGGAAAAAAAAGTAGCGATAAAATACAAAAAAGCAACGAAGCGCGGCAAAAAAAAGAGGCACCGACGCGTGTAAAGAACAAACAAAAAATAAAAGAGACGAAGCGGCCGAGCGTACGTGGAAAGGCAGGTGGAGGAACGTGCGTTTCGCGGCCGATGGAGAGTAAAAAGCGAACTGAACGAGCCAAAAAAAAAAACAAAAAAAAAAGGTGGGGGGAGGAGGTAGGAGGGAAAGCGACGGGAGTGTGTGACGGTGTCAATGGCTGGTTTAGCGCTTCATAGAGAGAAGAACAAAGGCTCAAGATGGTACGAACGGGTGTAAAGCAAGAGAAAAATTTAGTAAAAAAAAAAGTAAAAAGGTAAAGGGAGCGAGGCAAAAAAAAAAGAAATAAAAAATAGGTGGTATGGTACAACGAAAAACAACGAGAAGAAAAAGGGAAAAAGACGCAGTGGGAAACAAAAAGAGAGAGAGTGAAAAAAAAAAGCCAAAGCGCAAAAATAAAAAAAAGGAGGCGGCCCGCACTCAATCATGAAGCTTTTGCGGTGTCAATGGGGCTGGCATGACCCTAGAGCAAATATTTAGTTGGTGTGACTCGATGAAACCTTTTTTTTTTTCGTTTCCAACTTACGAGCCTGATTGCTGTGACGATGCCTCAGGCACATCCGCAAAGGGGTCAAATGGATCAATATTGGCTGTCGACGACGACGTTGCCGCCGGTGCCGAGGTCATTTGTTCAGGCTGCTTCCCGTTGCCATTGGATGAAGACGAGCTTTGAATTAAAAAAAAAGAAAAGCACGGTGTGAGCTGGAGACGAGCAAGAGAAAAAAAAAAAAAAAGAAAAAAAAAAAAGAGGCGCGCGCGCGATTTGCTTGCCGAATGCCTCGCTTGTGCTATCCTACCTGGAAGACGCTTGCTGATTGCTGTCGAGCGAGATGAGCGGCTCATTCGTGCCACGCACGTTGACAGAGCGCGAATTCGTCGTGGCAACATTAATGGCGCCATGCTCAAGCATATCGTCGTATGCCTTGAACGCATTGATCAATTCGCCATTGGCGAGAATAAGCGCAGCTACAAAAAAAAAAAAAAAAAGATAAAAAAAAGGGGGGAGGGTGCGGGGCCAGGGGAAATGAGGATGAGTGTGCTTCGCAAAAGCCAGCGTCTCGTGCCACATACAAACCAAATCAGGATCGTCGCACGCCTGTAAATGATCAGAGATGACGCGTTGAAACATCTTGCACTTTGAATAGAATTCCTACATTCCAAAAGAAAAAAAAAATGGGCGAGTGTGAGAACAATTCTTGTTCCATTCACACCGAAAACAAGGGTTGTACCTGAATCAATTCATTCTTGGTAATATCTTCTTGCGTCGGGTCTGTAAAGGACAATGTCTGTGAAAACAGCTGTGCATTGTTCTTGGCAAGCTCAACGTCGGCCAAAATATCCGCAGGCTATCAACAAACAAACAAAAAAAAAAAAAAAAACAATCAATCACCATGCAGCTCCGAGTCATTCATCGCGTCATGCACGGCAACCAACGCGCACACGTATTTATCGGCACGCACGCACGCACGCGCCCAATGACCCTTTTTTACGAGTTTTTTTTATTTTTTTTATTTTTACCTTTGCGGGGCCCGTGGGCAACTGCGGATGTTGGCGCTGCTGCTGGTGCTGCTGTTGAATCATGTGCATTTGCGAGCCAAACAGGCCGGTGCGCTGCGCCGGCGCCTGCGTCTGCCCGTGCACGAGGAATTCGTGCACACGACAAAGAGCGCCAGCTGCAGGGTCTTGGCCATAAACCACCACCCAATGCTGCAAACATTGCAACAGCCGACTATGCACTTCATCATCCGTCGCCTAAAACAAAAAAAAAATGAGTGCCACGCCCCTTTCCCCTTTTTCTCCTTTTCGCCTTTTTTTATTTTCGCCCAGTTGGCCTCATTTTTTCGCCTTACCTCACGCGCAAGCTTGTCCAGGTCCTCGCCAAATGTCTTTGCGCACAATTGATCTATAAAAAAAAAACCCATCAATGGCTATTTTGTTTCACGTCATTGCCCCGCTTACCCCTCATTTTTTCTCGGCAGTTTTCTGATAGCGAGTTCAATATCTAAGCAAAGGAGAAAAAAAAAAGTGAGCACGTGGGACGCGTCGTTTCTTGTTTTTTTTGAAGCGCACCTCCAAGGAGATAACCTGGGTCTTTGGCACGGGTGTGAGCATTTTCTTTTGCAAAAGCTTGCGCGCCTCCTTGGCACCAAGTTCCGAGTTGTTGACCACTTGGCAAATTTCGTACACGAGGGCCCAGTCCAGGTCTTGCTGCGTCGTCGCCTTTTCTACAAGATGGAGTCAGCACTGTCAGCTTCGCGCCCGGCAATAAAGATAAAAATGCCTCTTTTGCCCTCTGTTTTGCCAAATTATCTTACCGATATTCGTCGTAATGGTCGTAGGCGTTATCTTTTTCGAGAACAAAGGCATGGTGGTGTTTCAAAAAAAAAAAAGGAAAGCTTGGAGCAGCGAGAAGAAAAAAGAGTGGAGAAAAAGTAGCAAGCTTGCTTGGTGCAACCCCCTTTTTAGGTTAATTCGAGCTCCGCCGCACAAATGACGTTGATTATTTTTCGCCAAGACGGAAGGCGATCCTTTTCTTCCATCCGCCCCTCCCCCCCTCCAAAAAGGGCACGCGCTTTGCCCAATCGCTTGAAAATGCAAGCGCCCAGGGCCAAAAGCCGACCATTCAGCCGATGGCCAACACAAAACAGACCAGCCACGCGCGCCAAGAAACAAAATCATCCACGGCCGATGATGAGCACAACAAAAAGGCACGGGACATCGTGCCATTGGCCCTGCGAAATTCTTGCTTGGTAGCTTGAAACACGCCCTTTGAGAGCCTGAGAGGCGAATTGGGCATCCAATGGCGCACTTAATCAAGCAAACACTCACATACGGCATTGACAACATGAAAAGGAGGACACGGGGCGAAAAATTGGCTGTCATCAGCAATTGCTCACTTTCCAACAAGGGCAAGAAGTCAAGTCAAATACAGCTCAATGAAACGAGCAGATCCATGAACGACATGACACCAAGTTTTGTGACCATTGACGCGCTACAACTGGAGGATGGTGCTCCACAATTTCTCAAAATACATCAAAAAAAAAAAATAGGATCGTTGCTTATTAACTTGGCCGAAATCTTTTGAAATTCAGAGCAGCTGTCGCTTGCTTGTTCAAGCACTTCACAGCTTCGCATTTTCTCATTGATCAATCGGTCCATGTCCACGAAAACACGTGTAGCGTACAAACACAGATTTATTGGCCAAGGAGTTGTCTCAGAAAAAACTTGCCCAATCGAATCCGAATTTGTTACGGATAATTTTGGCCTCTAGGATTCGTGTTTTGGTGCAATAAAAAACAGGTGTTGGATTAAGCTCTTTGGTCGAGACCATCGCCATTGCATCTTTATTAATGCTGTATTTGCTTGTTGTCGATGAAACGGCACCCTACAGCGAAATGGATTCTTTAAAACTGTTGTTTCAGCGCGTCTCTTTCGAATGAGCCCACCCACGGCGCGCTGCGGCCACTGGATCGAGCGCAAACACGATTTTCGAAAATTGTGGATTTTCCCAGGGGTACAGTCGAGGAGTTGAAAAGGGCGAAATAAAAACTCCTCAGATCGCCACGCCTTTCAACCATATGGTAAAGTCACCTTGATGACCAACAGAAATGCCTAAAAAACCTAGGATCCATTGGCTGATTTCCGCGAAAAACGTGAAAATCTGTTATTTTCCATCCCAAGGCAAAGTCGACGAGGGTTGGCCGCAGCGACTTGAAAGAGATATCACTAGAATCAGCACGACTTGAAGTGTGCGCAAGCATCGTTGATCTCTCAAAAAGGCGATTTTTTTGGCATTTTGACACGGTTTCAAAACCATATACACTTTTCGACACGTGATAAACCGCGTCCAAAGTCGAGTTACGCGCGCCTGCTCCTCATCAAATCCATGCACTTGGCGTCCTCCTTGCTAATGGACGCGTTGGCGCGGCTCTATGGACGCGTTTTTCCCGCGCAATTCGCACTTGAAGTTTAATCTAAAATCGCCCATTGCTCGAGATCCAACAGATGGATAGCGTTCTTTTTTGCCATTTTCATTGGTTTTGCAATGCGATTCACCTTGCGTGCAAGTTTAAGCCATTTCTAAAGACCTGAGTTTTCAATTTTGGTTCTGGAGGCTCGCCACGACTAAAATCCCATTTGGCCGTGTGCCGCTCCCAATGACTTTTTAACAGTGGCAAATGGAGCTCCATCCGTTTACTCGCGCTTACTCTTTCACATTGGGATGCCGTTTGAAGTTTTTCATTTTCGTCTTGGTCACAGCAAATTTGAATTATCGCTAAATATTTGCTTTGCGAGATTAATCTCGATGTACGCTACCTAGAGACACGGGGATGGGCTCAAACCGTCGGTCACGAGCACCAATAACTTTTGCGCGATATTTTACCAATGACATATTGGGATTTTTTTGAATTAAAGAAAAATGTTTTCTTTCCCACTCTGCTTGGCAGTTCACTTTATGTTTGCAATTCGCAACTGACAAACGTCGGTTTCAGAAAAAGGCCAAGAATTTAGCGCATCACGAGGCACGCCAAGTAAAAGCGAAATGAATCCAATGGCCATGTTCTTTATTCAAACTGCCCTTTTTTTAAGCATGCATTGCAATTCCCTGCTTTGTAGGGCATTCCTGACAACGTTTGCATCGATTAGATGGCTAAGAAACAGGTGCATCACGCAGCACACGAAACGGGTGGGAAAAAATAACTCAACTCTCGTGTTTGTTTTTTAAAGCTCCACCTTTTTTTACTGTTTTGGGCCGAGTGCGTCCCCAATTATGACATGACATGGGCGTTTTACAAATGCTTTTCTCTGAAGAGCCTGTCAGGCGTGGCACACGAAAGGTAGTGCCTATCGCCAGATAGGCGGGGTGACATGTGGCAAAAAAAAACAGAGATAAAAATGAGAATCAATGAGCGGGGAATGATTTTATTTTCATTTCAAGGGCATGCTGGGTCTATAATATGGGCAAAAATGGACAATGAAATGGAAAAAAAAACAAAAGGAGTGGGGGGGGGACGTGAAGTAAAAAGAGGGGGTATGTACAAGTAACAACAATGTAAAAACGAGAATTGGCATAAAATATTAATACAATGGGGGATTTATGCTTAATGAGGCAAGCTCGGGAGGGGCGTGGTGGGTACGGGTTGCATTGGCAATCCGCGGTATTTTGCGTCCATTTCAAATTCGAAGACGCCAACAGAAGAGACGGTGTGAGACCCAGCGGCCAGCGACTGGGGCTTTTTGTTTCGCACAAACAAAGGCGGCGATAGCTTGGCAGTGCCCACGGAGGTCGATAAGGTTGCCTCGGAAGGCAGCGACTCGAGTGATTCGGTCGACGAGCGATAAGGCAAGAGTGAGGGCGATAAGGAGGACGAAAGGGGCTTGTCCAAATGCGACGATGACGATGGCATGCCCGATGGGCGGTCGTTCAAGTCCAAGCGGTCCAGCCACTTGTCCAGGACACTGTAATTCGAATCCTCTGAGTATGGTTTGCTGAAAAGCGACGATGATGTCGTGGATGCCGACGAAAGGGGCGAAATCATGCCAGACATGCTGCTGTCGACGCCCACGCTGTCCATCATGCTTGGATTCAGTGACGCGCATGTGTTGGAGCAGCAATGCTTCTTGGTCGTGTGCCGGCGCATCGCAACACGCAGCCCGTCTAGCCAGTAGACAAGGTCGCGTTCATTGTCTGCATAAAAACTATGGTGCCGATGGTGACGGCAATCGGAAACGAGTTGGAATCGGTCGTTCTTGCTGTCCGATTTCTCTTGCAAGGTATAACGACGCAGATCAAGCGTGCCTGCAGGGCGGCTGTCAGACTAAAACATTAAAAAAAAATAAAAAAAAAAGATGTGAGCCATGGCTCATTTTTTTTCTTTCTTTTTCTTCATCTTCTTCACGACTTACGGCATGCTTGTAGTAGCGCAGCTCGTGGTCGGCAAGCACGCAGTAGCGTCGATGGCGAGACGAGGGTAACAGGCCCGATTTGAGCAACCAGCCTTCAATGCGGCCACTCATGATGGTGTAGAGAGAATGAAAAAAAGTAAAAAAGAAAAGAGAGAGGAAAGAAAAAGGAAGGAGAGCCGAACAAAAATAACAATAGGAAAGAGAACAATGAGAAGAAAAAAAAAGGAAAAAAGCGCAGCATGACAAAATGGGGGTGCGCCCTTTATACGATTTTGCCGGAGCCACGTTGCCGATGGCAAGCACAGCCCAGCCCAACTTTGGCCACACGCGCTAAGAAAAAATTTTTGATTCAAAGAGCGCGCTCCAATTAGAGCAGCGGCTGTGGCCAAGCTCTCGCCATAAAAGGACTTTGTGCAACAATGAGAAGAAATCTCTTTAATGACTTCATTTCCTATCCAAACAATGATGCAATCTTTCCGCCAATGCTTGCTGCTTGACGTGATCGTCATGCACTAGCGTTTTGGACCCCTGCACTTGCCATTGTAGCTTCAATTCCTCCATTGCTTGCATTGCTTCCCACAATGAGCCCATACTACGCCGATACTCTGAAATTTTCAATGCAACCTGTCATAAAAAACGACGTGCCGTATTAGTATTTTAGTTTCGGACCCAATTGCCGGGACGTGAAACAAAGGCGGCAACCAACTTGCCTTGATTTCCAAAAACTCGTCGCCATTGGTTAGCGCGATAACATCATTTGCGTGCTGCATTCGTACAAGGTCATCTGTCAAAAAAGAGGAAAGCAAGCAATAAGGACCGTGACACTTTTTTTTTTTTGGGTGGCTCCACTCTCTAAGCATCCCACCGCCCCCTTTTTTTCATCATGCACTTGCCTTTTTCAAGACACAAGACCAACCATGTAGCTAGTGGCACCAAGACTATCTTGTGCAACGATTCGGCTGACGCCTTTTTTGCTTGGTGGTGCAACAGTAGCAATTGCACGTCCATGGCCGCGTGCGGCATGCCGATGTGACGGTAAACCTGAGAAAAAATTTCATGAGTCAATGTGATTTGTTCGTTTCTCGCGCTTCTTTTCCGGTAATTCGTACGGCGGTCAAGCCTGTCCCGGTGGTTTGGCACACACATGCCGCATCGATTGGCTGACAAGGCGACGGACAATGGGCGAGCACAATGTGGTACAGGACCAAAGCGATCAACGTGGCCTGCGGCACCTTGGACCCCGTGACCTCCAACGCCACTGGCTGAGCAAAAGCTGCCGCGGCTTCTTGTATTAGTGCAAAGTCCCATGCACGTGACGACAGTAATCGACACTTGTCTTGCATGCCAGACACCGACGTGATGTTGGCGGTCTAATGAATTTTTTTAAAAAAAAAACGTCAAAAAATAAAAAACCGCGTCATGGTGTGCTTTTTCCTCTTTTTTCTTGCATTTTTACCTCGGCCAATGCGTTGATTTCACTTGCAGGCCATGCAAAGGCGTGTTGAATCAAGTCCAAATAGGCATTGTGCGCCATTGGGAGATCATAGAGGCAAAAAAGGCGCGCAAGGAGGCGCCGTGGTCGCATGGCAAGCTGCGGGTGGGTATCGCATGCGGCAATCAATGTCTTGGCTACTGACAGCGGCGCATGATGAGTGTGATAATAATCTTGAAGAGATAAGGTGAGCATTCCACGTGGCAAAAAAAAAATCAACCTTTTTCCTCCTCGTCCGATCACTCCGATGTGGCCCACTCAGCTTAAAACTCACCGTGCGCAAGAGCAAGATACGCGTCCAATGGCTCGCCCTTGATCGATGCCAATTTCGCCTCCAATTCATCTAAAAATAAAAAAAAAAGAGCGTGAATTTTTTTTTTTTTTTTTGCCATGCTTGGTCGCTTTTTACCTTTTTGTGCAACCTTGGAGGCGGCCACTGGCGCCGTGGATGCTGGTTCTTTTGGCGCAAAGGGCGATGGCTTTGGAGGCGGCTTTGACGGCGCCTTGGCTGATGCATTGGCGGGCGCCTGCGCCTTTTGTCCTGCCTTTTTCGCATTCGCGATATGTTTGGCGCTTTTCACGTGATTCTGCATAGTGGCCGCGTTGTTAAACTTCTTTTTGCACGCGCGGCAATACAAATCGTCCGCAGCAGCAGGTGCCGACCCGGGCTTGGAAGTGCTTGACGCGCTAGAATGCGTAGTTGGGGCCGTGCTCGTCGTCGTGTCCTTGCTTTTCGGCGCGGTGACAGCGGCTTTAGCACAAGAGTGTCGGGATCGATCAAAGGCGGCGTGCTGAAAAGGCTGCAACTGAAAAGACGGGCCAAAGACTAGCAAAAAAAAAAAAAAAAAAAAAACGAATAAATCAGACTTGAATTGCCTTTTTACAGCAAAATTCAGCTTTTTACTATCGAGCAGCTGTGTGTCCAGACCAGGATCGGCGGCTGGCAATGGTGGATCGGTTGCCATGGCGCTGCAAAAGAGTGAAAAAGGACAAAAGAATAAGGAACAGACGTAAAAAGTCGCGCTCACATTTTTTTTTTGATTATTTTCATAAGAGATGGAGAAATGTGTCCGGGCCGGATTTTTTGATTGGCCGCGTCAGTGAGCATTTTCAAAAGGCGCGCCTCTTTTTCTTTTGCTTGCGTGGCCTTTTTTTTTTTTTTGTTCTTTCTTTTTCCCGAATTCATCCTCCAACGATGGTCAGCACCGAGCCTACAAACAACAAAAACGACCAAGTCGAGAGCATGGAAGTTGAAGAGGACGAGACTGCCAAGAAGCTGCGTCTTGAAAAGGAAGAAGCCACGTCGCTCGCCAATGGTATAGTATAAAATAGGACGTGTTTCGTCGTTCCATCTTGGCTGACGGTCTCTTTTCTTTTCTTTTTTTTTGTTATATAGATCTGAAGCGCAACTGCTCGCTCCTTGAGCGCGCCGTCGATACCATCGAGTCGCGCTTCACGACGCGTGTTTTGCGCACACTTCCGTCCATCCGCCGCCGTTTGACGGCGCCTGTGCTTGCGCAGGTCATTCAGGAACAATATGGCGCCGACGAACGCAAGAACTCGCTGCTCCAGGTGCTCGGCGAGGCGTCGCACGTCGACACGGACATGGACCAGGACAAAAAAACCGACATTTTGCCTGAAATCGACATTTATCTGCATCTCAATGTCATTATCTTTTTGCTTGACAAGAACCAGCTGGCAAAGGCAAGGGCAAAAAGTCGTGAATGGACAAGACCATGGAGGCTCATATTTTTTTTTAAAAAAAAAAACGTCATTTTAGGGCAAGGAGCTCGTCGATGCCACGGTGGACCGCCTTGTTCCCTTGAATCGCCGCACATTGGACTTGCTCGCCGCGCGCGTCTACTTTTACCATGCTCGCTTCTATGAAGTCACCGATACCTTGGCCGCCATTCGCCCGTAAGGCACCTAAAAGAGGAGGTTTCTAGACCTTGCTGACGCGCTCTTTTTCTTTGATTTTTTTTTTGGGTGTTTAGTATGCAATTGGCAGCCTATCGCACGGCGACACTGCGTCACGACGATGAGACTCAGGTAAAAAAAATAGATGAAAAGAAGAGACGCGACTAGTGCGGGGCAAAAAGAGACTGATTTTGCGTTTTTTTTTTCATCTGTAGGCGACGCTTTTGAACCTGCTTTTGCGCAATTACTTTTTGCACAATCTGTACGATCAAGCGGACAAGCTGCTTTCCAAGAGCACGTTCCCCGAAAACGCAGGGCACAACCAGGCCGCGCGCTATGCGTACTACCTCGGCCGCATCAAGGCCCTCCAGCTTGACTACACCTCGGCCCACACCTACTTGACTCAAGCCATCCGCAAGGCGCCTCAAAACAATGTCACTGCGGGCTTCCAGCAAACAGTAAGCGATGAAAATGGCAATTACCCCCCCGTGCGTGATTATTGACGCGTTTTCTTGGTTTTTTTCTTATTTTGCCCCTTAGGTGTACAAATTCTTCATTGTCGTGCAATTGCTCATGGGCGAGATCCCCGAGCGCTCGCTCTTCCGCCAGCCCGTCCTCAAAAAGGCGCTCATCCCGTACCTTCACATTACCCAGGGTAAGAAAAAGAAAAAAAAGGTCAATTGCGTGTATTTCTCTTTTTGTGGCTCACTCCTTGGTGCCTTTTCTTTTTTTTTCTTGTTGTGCAGCCGTGCGTGTCGGTGATCTCAACAAGTTCCAGCAGGGCCTGGCCGAGTTTGGAGAGGTGTTCAAAAAGGACAAGACGTACACGTTGATTTTGCGTCTGCGCCACAACGTGATCAAGACGGGCATCCGCATGATCAGCCTGTCGTACTCTAAGATCTCGTTGCGTGATATTTGCATCAAGCTGCACCTGGACAGCGAGGAGGATGTGCAATTCATCGTGGCCAAGGCGATCCGCGACGGTGTCATTGACGCCACGCTCGACCACCACCAGGGCTACATGAAGAGCAAGGAAATCGTCGACATTTACTCGACCAACGAGCCCCAGGGTGCCTTCCACCAGCGCATCAGCTTCTGTCTCAACCTCCACAATGACGCCGTCAAGGCCATGCGCTTCCCTCTCAATGCCCACCGCAAGGAATTGGCTACCGCGGAGGCTGCGCGCGAGCGTGAAAAGGAATTGGTCCAGGAAATTGCCGAGGGCGGTGATATGGACGAGGATGGAGACATGGATTTCTATGAATAAGCCCGCCGTGTTCTGTTGATTTCTTCCTCCCTTTTGCCTCCCGTAGATTTGTCTCTGATCAGACCAACCACTTGCGTTTACAAAACGGGGACCCTCTCTCCCTCATCCTTTCTCATTTCACGCGCCTTTGATGACGCATCCCTTTTCCTTTCTTTCTCGCCTTTTCCCCTTTTTTTATTTTTGTTGATATGTTTGGATCGTCTTTTGTTATTAAATTCTGCTGTAACTTCCATTCTAGTTTTGCCATTGGGATCCAGTGTAATGAGCGGACACGCGTCAATCCGGTGCGCTCCACGTGACGCGTCCTGCAGCTCGTGTTTTTTTTTGGAAATTGTTAATGGCGCCCACAGGTTTTTTAGACTTTTCGCTTTATTCACATCTTTCTTTTTTGTTGATCTGTTTAATTGTCATCCTGTTGCGGCCCCAGGAAAGATAAAAATTGCATCAAGATTGACGATCGCCCCACTCACAAAGAGATATTTAACAAAATACAATTAGCATTAGACATAATCATGCAACAACGTGCTATCCTGATACCACCTGGCGATGCTGAGCCCCCAGTCTCACCTAAAGCTGTCGTTTTGACAGGAAAAATCCAGGCTAAAACGTGTCACGAGCAGCGAAGTTGGAAAAGAATTGTGTTTTTACAAAATGCTTGCCGTCTAATCTAGGCAACATTCCAGCGCTGATGATTGAGTGTCGATAGACAACGAAATGCGACAACGAAAAAACAAGAGACAAAAGTAAAACTGACAAAAGACGTTGAAACAAGCAGATTTTTAATTTTTACGCGAAAACGGCGCACAAGAATAGAGTGTCAGAAAAGGAAAAGGCGCTACTTTTTTGAAAATGAAAGCAGAGGAAGCAAGTTTGCATTTGAGCCCTTCCTTGTGTCTCTGGGTGCGCAATTGGGGATCGACACTTCTTTAAGATTTTTAAGGTGGGTGCCACGATTTTGCAGAAAAAAAACTCAATTCCTCTGATTAGCCTCAAACTTGGATGGATGGTGGGCGGTCAAAGGGTTGTAACAACGAGGCAAGTTTCAGCCGATTCTGTCTTGTCAGTTGGGAGAAAAGCGCGATTTAGTGAGCTGGAGGCCATGGCTTCAAATGTTCATCGTTGGACGACAAGATGCGCTAGAGCCGATCAGTTCAACATGTCTCTGGTGAGAATCGTCCAAAGTTCCATGTCCATGCATTTCGTGGTGTAATGATTTGTGTGACCTAGAGTATTGACGCGTCGAAAATCACCTTTAAAAACACGGTTTCACGCACCGCCGTTCCTGCGCAAAAGCGCGTTTTTTGAGATCCCCGGGCGTCCACGTATGCGTACGATTCGTATGCGCGAAATAGATTTGTTTTGGCCCGCTAAAAGCACACCATCGCAAAATGACATTGAATTGAAAATCCGTGTTTTTCGTTCTTCCACGTTCATTTTCTCGTCAACTTGCATAACAAAGCTCGACTCTTTCCAGCTAAAGAAATGATCAATGAAGCATGATCTTGCTACCCTCCAAGTTTTGTGGCGATCCAGCAACCTTTTTTGATTTTTGAAAATTGGCCAGGGGGTTGTCCATGGATTTTGGCCACTTTTAATTCAGGCTGTTGCTCGCCATCCAGGGATCGCAGAGCCACAAGGGTGGGCTCAAATGAAAGCCCGTCGCGACATAAAGGTCGCGGCGCGAGCATCAGCCAATAGGCTTGCAGGACGGCTCTGAAAACCTAAAATTGATGTTTTATCACCTTTTTACATTTCACTCACGTCTAATTGATGATATTCCAGAATGAATTCAATACAACTCGAGAACCATAAAGCCGCGTCATCTTTTGTCTGCTCAGAGCCACCCAGCTTCCTTGTAGATTTTCGAGCAATTCGCGTTTTTCAAATGAAAAATCCTGGCTTGACGTTGCTGCTCTAAAAATCCTTGCCTTTTCATGTCGAATCTAATGCCACAAGAATGGAATTGGCCTGATGGACAAAAGTGAAAACAAGCGGATGCAGCTTAAAGTGATAAAGTGCAGGTGCAGATTGGCTATTTTATCGTTTTTATTCGTTTTGTGACAGCCAAATTAGGCATGTCGACGATTTTTTTTCCATCATGGTCAACGGAAGGAGAGCGAGGGGCGTCAATTTTTGTTTTTATTTTTTGGACGGATGGATGATCATGAGTGCAACAAGATGGCGCAGAGTTTTGAGGAAACCGGGGAGAAATGCACAACCAAGAAACTTTTTTTGAGGATGGGACGAGCATACACATGTGAAATGGTAAATAAAAAGGGTAAAAGGGGGGTGGCTAGTCGAGAACGATGGAGAAGTTGGTGATTTGCGGAAGGTAGGCACACGAGCTCAATTCAAGCACATGCAGGTCATTGAAGAATTTCTTGCCATTGTAGCCACCAAAAGCCAGCAAGCGACTGTCATACAGCAAGACCGTGTGATACCCGCGGAACGAGGGTCCTTTTCCATACACCTTGCGCACCTCCCAAGCCATGGACACTGGAAAAAAAAAAGGAAAATAGAGAAAATCAGCCACTGAGATGGATACAAAAACGCGACCATCCACAAAGGCACGGTATGAACGCGTGTCGGAGTTCAAACGGCGCGCCAACATTTCGCCTTTTTTTGGGGTGGGACTTACTAAGGTTGAGAAGCAGCAGATCCGAGCAGTACTGCGATCCGTCGTGGCCAGAGTGGACAAAGAGGTAAGAGCCGATACACACAGCTGCATGCGAGAGTCTGGGCACGTGGGGCTCGATGTTGAAAGGGTGCCAGCGCTGGGTTTCGAGATCGAGGATGTGGATGTCGCCAAAGCACTCGTGGCCGTCGCTGCCGCCATAGATCAGCAACTTATTGCCGACGAGCGTGCCACTGTGATATCCACGCGGCTTGGGACGTGGCCCGGTCGTTTCCAGCACGCTCCAGGCCATGGTCCGCAAATTCAGTGCAAATGTGTCGCTCAGCGCACGAACACCGTCGCCACCGCCGTACACAATCATCGTCTCATTCCAAACAACCGCCACGTGTGCACGTCGCGCGGATGGTCGCTGGCCACGCGTCTCGGGTTGGCGCCAGGTCATGGTCACTATAAAAAAAATAAAATAATGAGGAATTGTGCCCAATTGTGCAATTTTTTGAACTTTTGGCCGCGTTTTTTTTTTTTTTTTTTTTTGGGCGGGAGAACTTACCCGTATCCAGGGCATAGAGATGATCCAGGTAGCTGGGCCCATCACCGCCGCCAAAGATGTAAATCGTGGTATCGTGCACAACGGCAGAATGGGCCCGGCAAGGTGGCGGCACATCGCCATACACCTTTGGCTTTGTCCATGTAAAGGTATCTGTAGATGGAATTGGTACGAAATCAGCACATTTGGCCCTCTCATGGATGGCACTGGTTCGACTTTTTTTGGGGGGGTTTGCCTTTTTTTGCCTTTTTTTGCCCAATTTTTACCCAATTCCAGTGTATAGAGTGTTCCTAGGCAGCTTTTGCTGTCGATGCCGCCAAAGACGTACATAAGCTCGCCAATGATGACGCTGGTGTGCGCGCGTGTGGGCTTTGGCGAGCGGCCATAGACCGTGGGCATGGACCAATACATTGCGGGAGCTGGAGCCTGCTCCTCGTCTCCATTCATGATGGTCGCGGGTGGTGGAGGCACGACGGATGTTGCCGGTGGCGCGCTATTTGTCGTCTTGACACTCTGCCCAGATATGCTGGATCGTTTGTCGGATTTCCGGTACATTGAGCTGAATTCCGTGAATGACGTTGTCGCCGACGCGGCAGATGACGATGACGGCGTTGGAGGAGGCGCAACTGTGCGCAACGGAGCCATCTGCGGTCGTGCTGCGTGCATAAAAGAGAGAGAGAGAAAGAAATAAAAGAAATTAGCAAAAGGCTCTACACATCCCCTTTTTTTTCAATTCTCTTTGTTACCAATGGCGTCCCCCCTACTTGTTTTTTTTTCTCACCACTGCTCTCTCCTTGTTTTCCCAGTGTCATTTGGCTTACGTTGTGTGCTTGGATCGGTCGATCTTGCACGCGTCATGGAAGAAGTCGAGATGACAGACGCATTGCTGCTTGAAATTTGGAAAAGATCGCTTGTGCTGCGTGGGCCTAGGGTTTTGCGCTCCTGAAGTAGGCTGTCAAGCAAGTGTGGCTCCTTGGCACCATGATGCAACGGGTGATGTGGCATCGGATGGCTGTTATTGTACCCGGGAAGCGAGTAAGACTCTTGCATCGCCACACTCGACGGTGGTAATGCCCGCTTGTTGATGGACTCGCTATATAAAAAAGAGGCAAACGTGAGCCAAGAGCCATTGAGGGGTCAACCCGCGGATGCGCATTAAAAGAGTCCAGTCATCAAACACAAACACAAAAAAAAAGGAGCCGTTCACGGGGAGGGGGAGGAGATTGGGTGATGAAAAAGAGAAACGGGGAGAATGGGAGGTGTCGCTTTGGAACAAAGAGAAATTGGGCAAGTGGATAAAAAAAAATAAAAGGAGTAGAACAAAGAAAAGCCAAATTCGGCAAGGTGCAAGTCTTACGTTTTGGAGGTGGATGACGACGACGGCGACAATTGCGGTCGAGGAAGATTAGGAATGGGTGTTGATGGCAGCTTATTCATGGATGGATGATTTTGCTGGTGGTGATGATGGTGATTGCTCGACAATGACCGCTTCACTCGCGAAAACAGGCTGACGTTGCCTCCACTGCCCGTGCCGCTGTTGCTGTTGCTATGGCTGTTGCTATTGCTCGACGTGCTCGTGAACGACACCGTGGACCCGTCGGCCACGCGCCGTCGTTGCCCTGTTTGCGTCATACAGGGAAAAAGAAAAAGAAAGAAAGAAAAAGAAAAAGAGAGAGAGGGAGAGAGAGAGAGAAAACGAGAAAAAGGAAACAAAAAGATAAAGAGAATCAAAAAAAAAAAAAAAAAAGGTGTACCTTATTTTTTTTCTCACTGGGAGATTGTCACACAGGCCCACCCTCCAAAGCTGTAAGGCTACACGGCTCCCCTTCCCCCATCTTTTTGTCACATCCTTGTTCCAGTTGCCCCCCTTTTTTCTGTTAAAAAGTTGCCCACTCCCTGTTTCCATTAAATACAAGGGGCTTTTTGAGGGTGCTTGTTTTCATTTCGCAGCGTCTCCCTAGTGACGCGCCCCTCTCGCCTTGACTTTTTTTTTGTTTCTCTCCGTGTTTTTTTTTTTTGCTTGGCCCGTCACGCCAGTTTGGCATATGTTTCTTTGGAGAAATAAACTTTAATGAAAAAACGAGTCAAAAGGTCTGTTGAAAAGATGAATTTCTATCAAGGTTTGCTCGAAGAGCCTCGATATGGCGGGGCGTCACACCACAGCACCCACCAATCATGAAGTTTGTACCACCTTTCTCCACACACCGGATCAGGCTAGAAGCAAATTGATCCACGGGCAACTTGGTGTTTGGGATCCAATCACGCGCTTGCGCGTCCCACACAGCGCCGCCATCGGGGTAGATCACGGCCGCCTTGCCATGTTCCCGCGTCCACCCAAGCAAAATCTGCGACAATGACGGGATATGTGTCATTTTCGTGCAATTCACGCCCAACGCTTCGAATGCAGGCCCACGCAACGCGTCCAAACTTTTCCCCAGCGGCGTCCCGTCCGAGATTTTGTCATCCGACTGGCACGAAAAGGAGACACACACAGGAGGCAATGCCGATGGCCAGCTCTCAATCACCTGCGCAATCGCCTGGGCCTCCATCCCAGATGGAACCGTCTCAAACAGGATCAAATCCACACCGGGCTCTATGCGAAAAAAAAAAAATTAGAGTCGTTTGGCGCCCCTTTTTTTCAATTTTTTTTTTTTTTTTTTTTTTTTTTTTTTACCTTTTAACAGGATTTGCAATCTTTCTCGATGAAATTGCGCAACATCCTCTAATGTTGCATCGCCATAGTCGCCCGTGTACTCCTGGCCACCTGCCAAATGCGCGCCATAGCAACCAATGGACAGTGCCACTAGGCGTGGGCGCGTATCGTCCGTGTGCTTTTGTTTGTACGCATCGCGTGCAGCCACGGCGAGACGCACGCTCTGCTGCATCGCGTCAATGGCCTGCGCCTCGCTGTAACCCGCTTTGATGAATCCAGGGAGACTCGCTTGGTAGCTGCACGTCGTCGCCACATTGGATCCCGCCTCGTAAAAGGCAAGATGCACGGCCTAATCGCAACAAATGAGCAACGCATGGCTTCCATGCCCCATCTAGATATTACCTTGATCGCCTCGGGGTCCTCCACAAGGCACTTGGCCGACCACAGAGTACCTGCGCAGACGTAAAATAAAAAAAAAAGAGCCTTGAGCAACGACCAAAAATTCTTTTTGCTGTTTTTCTCTTTTTTTTTTTTTTTTTACCCGTCAGGTCCTTTTTAAACTGTTGTTCCAGCTCGGTGGCAAAGCCGCCATCAAGTAGCAAGGGATAAGGTAGACGTGGCATGGCCAAAAGAATACAAAAATAAGAAAAAGAAGAGGTAAAAAGTGATATAATTTTCGCGCCCCATTATTTAATGGCCATTGCCCTTTTGCCTCTTTTGGATGACGCTTACACACTTTTTTGCATGACCGCCACTTCCTCACGGACACACGCACGTCACAAAGTGCGCTTTGTACGCCCTCTTTCTTACGCACTTCTTACTCGTTCTTGCCCTTGTTTCACTTTTTCTCTTCTTGCGCACGTTTGGCGATTTGTGGACTGTGTGTTCGACAAGTGCTCGAGGCCGTGCGAAGCGAGCCGTCGAGCCAAGCATCCTCAGCCAGGAAAAGCAAGGACCGAGCTCATCAAGATCGCTTGCGCATTGGACGAAAATGCGATATCATCATTCGCTCTGTTGATTGCAGCCACTCCACGCCCAACGAGTACGGTGTCGGTGAAACGAGATCGATAATCGACTTGAATTGTAGCAAGATGCCCAAGGAAGGTGGCATCAAGCTGCCAAAGGTCATGCGCGACATGTCTAATTCCTTGGAATCCAAAATTGACGTCGCCAAGCTTACCGACCTCCAAATCGTGGGCTATTTGCATTTTGGTAAATCGAAACACGCTGCTTTTTTTTTTATACACTAAACCCATTATTCATGGCTGCAGGTCTGTCTTGCTCTTTGTCTCCAAACTACAAGCGCTTTTACCGCGTTTGCCCGCTGATTCATTTGAGGTTGCTCATGGATTCGCCGACATCCTCATATGTGACGCGTTTGACGAGATTCCCTGCCTCCAGCCATGATGGATCGTCGCAAGTGCTGGAAATCTCCAAGAATCTGAGTGGATTTGGCGCGTCCTTTCTTCCTGCGCTCGTGATGGCCTGGAGGGCCAAGGAACTCGTTAAGACCATGGTGGAACTGGTGAAGCATCGCACGGCGCACGATCTCCAAGACTCTTCTTGGCTCGAGGAAGCATTGGAGTAGAAGAAGCACTTGACCATGCCATCTTGCTTGGCCTCCGCGGATATCATATCCCCCAAAAAACCGCGTTCCAATGAATGATGCGTCTGTAAAAATAAAAAAAAATAAAATAAAAAAATCCGAATAATGACTATCATGTGGGCACATTGCCCCAATGAATGAATAAAGAAAGACAATTACCATCCTGGAGAGGACGTCTATCGCGTGGGTTGACTTGCTTTCGGTTGGTTCTTGTTAGAGTTCTTGTTAGAGTTGGCGATCCACCCGTAGCACGACACATTCGCTCTCTCTCACTTTTTTTTTAGCATTCCAAATTGCGCAAACAAATGCGCATTCATTTCAATGGATTGTTATTAGGCGGGAGCGTCATGTTCCATCTGATTCGCACACGTTCAAAAAGAAAAGGTATATAAGACGCGCTCTCAATCGTTTCACTATGGATCTAGGTCAAGCAATTTATTGTCCCCGCCGACGGCACTTTGTCCTTTTTTCCCCCGCCCCCTCTCACCAATGCCGGGTTTGTTCAAGGACAAGGCCAAGGCTATCTTGATTACGGTGCCTGGCAAGAAAAAGTGCTCAATGGCAACGGATGGACGCGTTTTAACGCGTTCAAATGCTGATTTTTCTTTTTCTTTTTTTTTTTTTTCTAGGCATGTTCACGCCCGGTTGTTCCAACACTTGCGTGTGCATCTGTGCATGACGCGTTTGTGATGACGGCGTGGGACAAGGCGTTGTATAATGATGAAGTGACCTTTGCTGACCGACCCCAAGGGCGAATATGGCCAAGGCGCTCGACCTCGATTTTGACGCGTCAGGCGCGCTCGCCAACGACCGCTTCAAGCGCGCCGCAATGATCATCGAGCAGCACGGGATCGTCACACAGGCGTTTGAGGAGCCCAACAAGACCGGCCTTAGCGCCAGCCTCGTCGAGAAGCATCTGCTTTTTTTGGTGTGATCAATTTGCATTTTGGGATATCATTATTATTTATTATTTTTACTGTATTAAACTGAGGACGCGATTGTCTCGCGTCATGGTTTCATGCAAAGGATGGATGGGGGATGGGTGGGAAAGGGTATGAGGGAATTGGGCGCGCGCAATGTGACAGGAAAAAATGGATTTTCTGTGCATGCTTTGCATCCCAATAAAAAAAATTTTTTTTTGACTTACAGTTTGGGATTTGCCATCTTTTTTCTCGGGCGGCTTGCTTGGTATCTAGGAGATTGTCAAAGTCGTCTTCGTCGTCTGCGGCATGTTCACTTCTTTGGATCACTATAGGGCAATTGTATGAGTAATCCAGTCGCGCGTCATTGTGTAGCGCCGCGAGATGGCATGCAAACGAGCCATTGAGGCATTGGCATAAAGAGATCAGACAAAAAGGGCACGCTGTGTTTTTCTCGACATATAATATGTTCCGCCTGGGGCGACAGCAGTCATCACTTCAATGCCAAATGCCAAAAAGACGCGTCTGCGAGCCATCTGTGCAGCAAAAACAAGCCATGGAAATGAAACACTTACCAAAAGGAGAGATCCAGAAAAACCAGGTGGGCCAGCAAGTATCACGCACAAAGCAGCAATTGCATTCACAGAGGGAAAAAAAAAAAAAAAAAAAAGGTAAAGAAAAGCCTATAAAAAAATGCTTCGTGTGGCGGTCTTTTATAGCCCCAGCTGAAAAATTTTTTTCAGCGCAAGCCGCTGGCAGCAAGTCTCATCTGTGACCCTTTCCTTTTTGGTGATTGACCGACATGGCGGGATTGTGAGACGCGCGTCAGAAAAAAAAAAAAAAAGAAAAAGAAAAAGCAAGAGAGAGAAGGACTTTAATGTATCAACAAAGGGGGTAAAAAGAAGAATTTGTTCTATCCAATGGTAAAAGAAGCAATGCTGAAGAGACCAGACGGGTCGCCAGTGGGCGGTGATCCGCGCCACATGCGCACGCGGCCAGAGACGTTGGTGAAACCAAGGGATTCGCAGAGGGCAATGGCCATTGGATTGTGCGCCGTGGTGTTGACGTTGAACACGGGCAAATGATCGGCAGGCAGGCGCCATCCTGGGGTCTTTGCCTGTGTGAGGAGCCATTGGCCCAGCTGGAGCAGCAGGCGACGGATGATTTGCGAATTGGTGCCGTACAGAGCCACGACAAAGCCCCGAACCGCCGGCCTTACAGTGGCAAAGTGCGTGATTTTGCCCTTTTCGGCGTCGCGCGCGACAAACCCGGCGCGACCCATATTGGCACTGTCCTTTGTCGTGTGCAGTTGGATCCATTGCTGCCACATGGTTTGTCGCTCCATCCCGCTAAACGCAAAATCGAGCGCAATCATGTCATCCACGTGCGATGCTGCCATGGGCTGGATGTCGATGCCCGCAATGGCTTCGGCGCCTCGCGATGTCGCAAAATACGCACTCAATGGCTCCACCACGGTCTTTTGAATGTCGCCACGATACGTCAGACCCACCTGGCTCGCTGTAAACCCAGAACGCACATAGCTATCGGTCATGGCATACATTGCATCCAAACCGAGATACTTGCAGTCCTTGGTATATTCCAATGCCGCCTTGAAGAGGGCCGCACCATAGCCCTTGCCACGATGCTCCTCAGGGACAATGTAACACCCCAGATATGCCAAATCCGCTGTGTGCTTGCATGCAAAGATCATCGCCACCACGACTTCCTTGTCTTGCTCGTCGCGCACCGTGCCAAGCAGCAAACCTTGTGGATCAACGTGAAAATACACTTGCTTCACCTCTTCATAATCCACACTGTGGTTCCACCCCTCGAGCACAGGGTAGTCGCGAAAATAAGGCCCCGCTTCTTCAGCGTCCTTGCATGGCCGGATCGTAAATGTAGAGTGCATCGGATTGAAATTCTATTTTGAGGAGGGCGAAAAGATAAGGAAAGACAAAAAAAAAAAAAAAAAAGATCGCATTGATCTGTGTGCTCTTTATATGGTGCGCTGCCAAAATAAAAAAAAACAAGGTTCAATCATAGCTCGTTTGGACCCAATCATCAAGATTTGTCTGATGTTTTGACGCAACATGAGTCCGCGCACAATTGCAAAAAAGACAAAAAAAAAAAAAACACATTATAGCTGTATATGAGAGAGGGGTGGGGGCATTGCAGCGCCACAAACCTTTTTTCATGGCTGTTTTTTATTTTTCAGCGACTTGACAAGCCAGTCCATGTAGATTGCGTAACCCGACGCGACGGCCTGTCCAATACAGGCTAGGAACGCGTCCAAAAAAAAGTTGTTTGCGGGGGCAACACCTACCAAAAGCGAAACATGTTTAGTGTTTTGGCCATCACGTGCCGTTTTTCATCATCTCCCTGGATTTGTAAGCATCGCCTTCTTACCTCGCGTCGTGCATCGCAGCAACTCGGATATAAAGTCCACCATGATCATGTAGTTGCCGGCGCGCAAACCTGCACAATCGCGCAATGTGTCAGTAAAATGAGCCTCTTGTTGTTTCTGCGCCGTGGACTTACCAGTGATGAGCGATTTGGCACATTGTTCCGGCGTCTGTGGCTCGTTGGTTCCTTCGATTTCTTTGGTCACGTCAGGCTTGGTCAAATTCTATTCAGGAACAGGGAAAAAGAAAAAAATTTAAGTCTTTTCCCTCTTTTTTTTTTCGCCATTGACAATGGTAACGTGATCCGCGTGATGTTTACCTCCTGCTCGAAGCCGGGGGAAAGAATGCCGCCGGGGTAAAAAATGTGCACATTAATGTCATACTGCTTGAGCTCGTTGCGCAGCGTGTCAGCCAGACCGCGGACGGCAAATTTCGTCGGCGAGTACGAGCCATAGCCTGCAAAGCTGAGCAGGCCCAGCATCGACGACACAAAGACAATCTTGCCATGACGCACACCAGCCTCCTTCATACGCAGCGCGGCTTGCTAAAAGATGAAAAAAAAAAAAAGGCAAATGTCACAAAATCCGCTCATCATGCCACGACCCGCTGCCTCTGGCTTACATGCGCAACATAGGTTTGGCCAAGGAAGTTGAGCTTCACAGACCAATCAAATTCGTCCATCTCGTAATCCAGGAAAAACTTGGGAGTCGAGGCACCTGAGGAGTAAAAAAAAAAAATAAATAAAAGACGGCTGAGCACGCGCAAAGAAAGACGCGTTTGTTCGACGCGTCTTGTGCAGTCAATTGCTTACCAGCGCACGAGAACACGTATTCAGGATCGCGGCCAATCTTGACCTTGGCCTCGTCAAATGCGCGCACAACATCCTCTTTGTTTGTCACGTCCGCGCTGACGGCAATCACCTTTTGATCTTGCGACGAACAGAAGCTCTGGAAGAACGGGTCAGCAATTAGTCTCGTTTGTTCTTGCAACGCCCGCTCTATGCGTTTTTTTCGCACGGCACTCGCCGTTTTACCTTGATTTCCTCGACAGCCTTGTCGAGCTCGGCCTTGCGGCGCGCAACAATCGTGATATCGGCCCCTGCTTTGGCAAGCTCCATGGCCAACGCTTTGCCCAGCCCTGTGCTTCCGCCCGTGATGAAGCAGTGCTTGCCGGCCGGCTGGTAAGGCGCACGCGTCATATGATTGTATAGGCGCTCCAAGCAGATCGCTGCCACCGTCGCCGCACCAAGAGCAACAAGCACGGCACCCCAGGAAGGAAGACTCATCGCGTATTGATCAAAATGGAACAAAGAAAAAAGCTGGAGAAGAAAAAAAAAAAGGGGGTAATCCAATTTTGAAGCCAAGCTTGCTTATTTTAGACTTGGATCGGCGGCCTAGATGGCAGACCCCGCTTTGGTAACACGAGCTTGGCCAGCTAGTTGCGCCTATTTCTGCAACGCGTAAAAATTTGTGTCAAGCTACTTTTTGCATGGTGATAAGTGCGCGACTATTTTCAAATGCGCAATCCTGCTGGAAATTCTGACACTGGGGCATGTTTCCAAGACAGATTCTGAGCTTGTCCATGAGCATTGATGCTGGGGCATTCAGAACATGGCAAAATAGTATGAAATTTTATTCCTCTTGGCAAAAGACTGCGGCTTTTGGCCCTTTACCCTTTTTCGCACGTACCTACAGTAGCATATGGCGTGTCGCAAGAACACGCTAACCAAATGCCATAACGAATAATTGCCTTGTTGTCCGACGTCAGTTTCTGTCTACTGACATTGAAACATGGACAGATCGAACGCTTAATTTGGGTACAAAAATCCAAAACGGATGAAATTTGTGCATTTGTGCATTTTCTCGATGTCGACCAGTTTCTTTTTCTTTTTTTTTTCTTTTTTTTTTTTTACGCTTGCGGAAGCCCACATTTGTGAATAAATGGACATGCAGTCAGAGTCGAGCCAGCATCATGTCTGCCGAACCAAGATCTAAAAAGCGAGTTTTCAGAGTCATTGCACACCAAGTCGCCGAGATCTCATCAATGCGATATCTCCAAACCACAAGCGCTTTTACCGCGTTTGCCCACTGATTCATTTGACGTGAGTCGCGCATCGACACGTCGGGTCATTGTTGCTTACGCTACCAGAATGGACAAACCCCTACCCCCATTTTGCTGGGCGCATCCTCCGGATCTTGTTCATCAGATCATGCATGTGATCTAGAGCAAGCTGAACACAAAATTCCAACGATGCCAATTTTTTTCAGAGATCGGATCACTCATTCAGTCCTGAGGAAATGCATTTTGTATAAATTCAAGGCCAATACGAGTTACGACACCTGAAGGTTAACTTGCCAAGAACTCGTCGTCGATGCGATGTCTCCAAACCACAAGCGCTTTGTACCGTGTTTGCTCGCTGATTCATTTTAACTGGATCAGATCACTCATCAGTCGTCCTGAAAAAATGCATTACTGTATGCATAAATTCAGGGCCAAAAGCCCAAAACAAGCAAGGTCAAATTCGCCTATCATAATACTGTATTGTCGAAACAACGGACAAAATGAAGCGAACCACATTTTTAACAAAAATTAAATTTTTACTGTAGCATTTGGTTTTTTATTACAGTATTCATTTTCGATTTTTCGTATCATACTGTACAGTACTGTAGAGACGTACCGGTAGTAGACAAACAATCAAGGCATATTTACCCATGGTGTGACTGGGCGTAGCTAGAATTTTGCGTGGTAAAGTTAGAATTCGTCACCCCGACCCCACTTATACTCAGGGTTTGGTCAATAATGATGAAGCTGAAAATGGCGTTTTATATGTTTTCAAGGGCGTAGAATCTCCTGGCGGTGTTTAAATTACATGTCCAATTGCAGGTTTTTGAGTACTTAGAAATCTGGCTCAAATGCTGCAATTTGCTCTAATGGAAGTACCTCAAAACTTGCTTGAATCGCTATTTTGCCACACGAGTCCAATGTAAAATTTAATTTAGAATCGAATAAAGTTCTCACACGATGTCCGTTAACTTAATGAAATTTCGAGATAATCGCAATTTACGACATTTCGGCCCGATTTTGATTTTTGGCAGTAAATGCGTGATTTTTCGTATTTTTACTAAGAGAGCACGGCTCGAAAGTAACACCATTCGATTCCAAATCAAATTTTACATCCAGGGGCGACGCGTTGTAGCCTCTAAGAGCAATTTCGGGGCGTCTAGCAAGAGATTAAAACGTCTTGCCAGCCAAATACTTTACCACGCAAAATTATAGCTAGGCGTCATTTCACAAGCCTGCAGCCCACTCAGCGCATAAAATGTGCAAAATAAAAAATTAAAAAAAATAAAAATTCCATGCAATTCACGCAACCTAATTTGGAAATGTCAAATCTTAAATTTTTGCAAAAAAGTCTTACCCAAAGCAGACAATTTTCTCGGTCGATCGCGGTTCATGCGTCACTCTTCGGGCATTTTTATTACGGTACTTTGGGGGGCGGCTTGTCATTTTGTCTGCCAATTGCAAATCACCGGATTTACCTGTTTGGGATGCATTGATCACTCGGAGTTCGAAATTGACCGTTTTTGGGATTTAAATGTGTGACCCCTGAATTTTTCAAAAGTGGTCGTAGCGCTTTGAAGTTTTAAGCTTTTTTGTTGCAAATTTTGCGCTGACTGCGATGCAGGTATTTTTGAGCAGGGCTGACCACGCAGATGGCGAGATAAACGCCAAATAGTATAAATACGAGGTTTTTGGCATTTTTGAGTTTAAAAAAAATTGGACGGGTCCGTCTTAAGCACTGGACTATGGTTTAAGCCGTGACGCATTTTTCATTGGCGGGAAAGTAGGCTGTAAAAAAATTTCTGGAGGAGCAACTGGTCGGCAAAGCCTGAAAAACAGACTCTTCTTGCATGTTTATCATAAAAGGTACGGTAGTAAATGTGGACATTTTGTGCATTGCACGTAGCGCGATCCATGCTTGATTCACGAGACATTGAAGTATTGTACAGTATACGTAAATACAGTAGCAGCACAGAAGCACAAACACTCGTTCGTGCGTTGCTGAATTGCTGTCGTCACTATCATATGATACTGTAATTAGGGTTGTTACGTACGGTAATTCCAGCGAGCGAGACGAGGAGATTCACCTTGTCTTGTATCGTCTCGACAAAATTTTGGGTCATCTCGTCGATCTCGATCGAGATTCTCGTGGTCGAGATCGAGCGAGATTCGAGAATGTCACATGACAAAACTCGAGCATTTTTTTTCAAAACTTCGCTTGGTGGAGTGAAAAAAATCCACCAAAAAAGTCGACACAAAGACAAGGGTTGAACCTTTCACATCCTGCCTCCAGAGCGCCAACAAGACAAAGCAAGCTTTTTCCCATTGCACCACCACACCACCACAAAATCTACAGTACTACAGTTCTACAGTAAAATTAATGATGAATCATTGCGCGTTTGCGCCTAACCTAATTTTTTGTTCGAGATTCGAGCGAGACGAGCGAGATTTTACATTCTGTCGATCGAGACGGGCGAGATCCAGGTTGTCTCGATCGTCTCGATCTCGTCTCGAACCCTCGAGATTTTCGAGCGAGATTCTCGATTTATCATAGCATCCCTACCTACCTATCCCTGCCTATTATGATACAGTATACAGTACGAACGTTGTTGTTGTTCGCGAAGTCTTCAAAACGTTTGTTCAATAATGTTTTACGAAGGAACGTTGTTGTTGTTCGTCGCGAAGTCTTCACAACGTTTGTTCGATACTGTATACTGTATAATAATTCTGTAAGAATTTTACGAACGTTGTTGTTGTTGTTTGTCGCGAAGTATTCACAACATTCGTTTGATATTTTATGTAGTGCAGTACTGTATGCTTTTGTTCGCGAAGTCTTCACAGCAACGTTTGTTTGATTTTTTTCGAACATTTGCAAAGAAGTATGATACAGTACGTACGTATGATACTGCAGTCTTCACAGCAGTGTTGGTTCAATTTTTTACAGTCTGTAGGTACGTACAATACGTTCGTACAAACAACGTTGTTCGCAAAGTTTTCGCATACAAAAACGTTCGTTCGATTTTTTTATGATATCGTACTGTATTTATTACCCACCACCGGTCGAGCGAGACAGGTAGTGCAACAATCAAAATAAAAAAAGGATCGGAGTGGGAAAGGGGGAGGAATGAATGATAATCACAGCTGAAATGTTGACAAAAAGTCCTTGTTGTTGGCATACGACTTCATCATATCCTTGAGCACCTTGTTCTCATTGACAAACAGCGAGCGGCGCTGGTTCGCCTTTTGATCGCGTGACGCGTTGGTGGACGATGAGCCGGTGGCACTGCCATTGGCACCTGCAAGATTGAAGCCGAGCAGGTGATCGAGATTGGCAGACTTGAAATCGACGCGCTTCTCGAGGTAGGGGTATAGCACAGCAGGGTCCAAGCGCGCGAGGTAGCCCTCGGAAAGAATGGAGCGCAAAATCTCGGGCTTGACGACAAAAATGTTGCCCACCTGGCGCAGCATCTCAAATCGGTCGTTCAACGTAGGAATCTTGAACATCTCGATCGCCTCTTGGTACTTTGCAATGTCCCTGTGTGCAAAAAAAAAAAAAAGTTGGATCAGCACATCCAACGCGTAAAAAACGACCCTTTCTTACTTTGTCACAAGCAAACCACCTGTGGGTGTGACAATGAACTTTTTGAAGTGATCCAGCAACAGTCTACAGTGAACAAAAGAGCGTGTAAGCCAAGACAATACGGCAAGAATGGAATGCGTGCACTTGCGCATGGAATTGATTGCCAATGGCCAAGAGGAATGACTCGAGATTCTTGCCAGGTAGCGCTTTGACGGCAGCACGATAGATTTTGGTCAGGAACTCGACGCTCTGAACGCAAGGCTGGATAAAAAAAAAAAAGGAGACACACGATCAATTGGCTGGACGACCGTCTTGCATTGGATACTTACCGCCGTGCCATTGCTCATCATGACAACCTCTTCGTCTTTTGGCCTAAAATCGTTGCGTTTCTGCCGATTCAGAATCTCCGAGAGCCAATACTTGACGGCTATTGTGTAGAGATGCCTTCATGTGAGTGTGTACAAAAAAAAAAAAAAAAAAAAAAAAAAAAAAAAAAAAAAAAAAAAAAAAAAAAAAAAAAACAGACAGGGCGTTCCTACCATCAGTGCTGCGCAGCAAAACGTAGTTCATCTTCTTTTCCAGCGTGTCAAGGAATTTGTTTTTGCTTGCCAGGCTTTCACGGTGAGTGGAAGGTGCAGCAATGACAAGAGGAATCTGTAACGAAAAAAAGAGAGTTGAATCACCTGCGCAGTCGCATGAATTGCTCGGAAATTACGACGGCCGACTGGAAATGGTGCTGTAGCAGCTGGCTGATGTTCGTGGCGGCAGCAATCACGGCAAAGCACACCGTGTCGGGTTCGCTTTTGTAGCCAAGCTCGTCGTAAATCCTGAAACAATGTAAAAAAAAAAATAAGTGAGTGCATTGAAAACTAGGAAATGGTTAATTAGACGTACTCATCAAGCAAAATATCCATGTATTTCGCGCCGATAAAGTCCAAGAGGATGTCGTATAGCTGCTTGATGGCGGCAGGCCTGCGGACGAAAAAAAAAAAAAAAAGGAATTCAGAAAGAGCATCAAGGCGAGCAAACTGATAAACTTACAAATCTTGTTGCGGGGTTAATTCCACGCAGCGCAAGATAGCTTCCGAGTGGATGCGCAGAATACGCAGGATGGCGTCTGGTGAGAGCAAGCAAAATCCGGTGTCTTCGACATTGTCCAGATTGACACTCTGCTTGGGGCGCGCAGAACGCGGCGAATCGGCTGTGGGCGATGACGTGAGCGCGTCGCTGTCGCCAAAGGACGTACCCAGCGGGCTGGAGGAGATTTGATTCAGTGTGCGCGCGAGCACCGACTGATTTCTAGCCGAGGTCTTTTTGTATTGTTGCTGTAAAATGATGTAAAAATGAGTTTTATGTTGTCGCTCTTATTATTATTATTTTTTTTTTTTTACCATGAAATTCAGAAACTCGGCGACAATGCTGCCAAAGAGCTCGTTCAGACACACCTGTTCCTTGGACAGGTAGCGATTGCCCTCCGTGTAGGGGACAAACAGGTCGTTCATGCAGCGGTAAAGAGTTTCATCGACCGATTGCGCGGATGCGAGACGCGACTCATCCATGGCACTCGACTCGGTTAGCTCCTTTTCGCAGTAAGCTTTGAGGCTGTCGACAAGGCGTTTCGTGGCAGCATGCATGGATGACAAAGTGCGTAGGTATGCGAGATTCGAGATGCGCTGCGCTTGGGGCAGCAGCAATTCCACCTGATCTTGGATCTATCGATCAAAAAGTAGTGAATGAGATGATAATCAATGCTTTTTCTTGTATCACATACGGATTGAGCAAAAATGCGCTGCAAAAAGACCTGGATCACGACAGTCGGCTGTGGGAAAACAGCCGAAATGATCTCGGCCTCGCGGCGCACAGTCATGCGAATCGCGTCGTACAGCTTGATAACATTGGTATCGACTTCGGGCGGTGGCGTGTAAGGATTGGCGAGCGCAGCCGCACTGTTTAAAAAAGAATCGAAATGAGCAAAAGTTTTCATTGGCATTTTATATTCTTACTCTTCAGGCGACTGGCTGTTGTCCATGTCCTGCGACTGCATGCTGGAAATGAAGAATTCATGCTGGTTCACGTACGTCTGCACGCACGAGGTGCCGCCATTGAATTCAAACAGCACGCGCGCGTGATGCTATTCGAAATACAGGCGGATGAGCTGCAATGCCACGCTAGACATTTTCTTTCTTACAGCCATGACGCGGGGATCGCCGTCTCGGTATGCCTTGTCAAATTCCTCGAGCATCTCCTTTTCAAAACTCTCGCAAAACTTTTCAATCGCATCGCGTGCCTATAGAAAAATCATGTTACTCGAAGCACTCGTAAATAATTGGGTGGGCTCCTACTTTGGTGTCATTGTCTACATTCTTGGCAACGGCATTGAGGCGTCGTGCAATGACAGCAGCCTGAAAAATAAGCGTGTTTTAATGACGATGCCGCGTCTCGCGCGAGATTTTTTTTTTTTTTTTTTTTTTTTTTTTACCTTGAACTGGCCCTCCTCGCCGCTCTCGTAACGCAGAATGTCTAGTCGCTCGGAATGGCCATCCTGGAACTCCATAAAGTATTCAATGACATCTTGACTCTCTGAGGCGCGCGACCGTTGGCGGTCCAGCGTCTCCAATTGCTCGCCAATGCGGACAGCGGTCTTTCCAACGTCGCTGATGCGCATTTCCAGGCCGTCAAACGATCGATACACGTCCTATAAAAACACGACACGCCCCATTGAGCGCGTTTAAAAAGCCATTGGTCCATGCACGTCTACATACCTTGAAGGAAGATTGCAGGTCCATAATATTTTTTTTGTGTTGCTGTTCAACTTGCTGTGTTCCAAGCTCAAGCTCGTCGCACTGGTGCTGGATGCGGACGCGCAGCTGCTGCAATTCCTCCAAAACCTGCTCAAACGTGCGCACAAAGGGTTTGGGGTCGAGAACAACTAAAAATATGATGGAATTGAGCGTTTTTCCCCTTGGCTTCCGCCCTTTTTTTTTCTTGCTGCTTTTTGCATACCCTTGCCACCGACGCTCTCCATGCGGTGCATCAGCTTGGACGAAATGGCTTCGACAAAGTCATCTGTGGCATACCCGTCCTAAAAGCAAATTTTTGTTAGTCCGAGCCACCGAACGCGTTCCTGAGCTTACCTTAAACTGCGACAGCGTGAGCAGCTCCTTAATATCAGGGTCGAGACTGTAGATATTGGGACGAACGCTCATTTTTTTGGTCAAGGGGAGGGAGGAAAAAAAAAAAAAGGAGAAAGAAACTCGCGCCTTTTTTACGGATCTTGCCTGCGGACCTTCTGCGCTCTTTTTTTTTTTTTTTTTTTTTTTTTTTTCTCTTTTTCTCTCTCCTTTCTCTTGCTTGTTGTGCAAATGCAGTACCCCGAACGGATCCGCAAGGAAATCGACGATATAAAGCAAGATACAGCCGCTTCTCTCGAACTTGCACTGACGGACCGCATGGGTAATACGACTTTTTTCGCTGCCAAAAGCACTCGCTGACGCTTTTTTTCTTTTTTTTTTTTTTTTGCCCGGAAGATCACTATTTTGCGGTGATCAAGGGTCCAATTGACTCACCCTATGAAGGTGGCTCGTTTTTAGTTGATATTCGCCTGGAGGTAAGCGCATTTCGATGGCTCGCCATCCACGAGGCTCATTTTTGACTCACTCTTCTATTCCTAGTCAGAATTCCCTTTTAAACCACCCACTATGCGCTTTTTGACCAAAGTATACCATCCCAATGTCAGCTCGCAAACTGTAAGCCAACCATTCTCTTTTTGACGCAAATTGGGCTTATTGACTTGATTTTCATCACTAGGGGGCCATTTGTCTTGTAAAAAAGCGCTCACTTGGTCTTGTTGCAGGCAAATTGATCTTACATTGGTTTGTTTTTCTTACTAGGACATCTTAAAGGACAATTGGAGCCCGGCCCTGTCCCTACGCACAGCCCTAATTTCGCTGCAATCACTCTTGTCAAGCCCTGTGCCCGATGATCCACAGGTGAATTGGGCGAAAAGCGCGATTTGGAGGAGGGATTGATTTTTTTTATTTTTTTACGAGCAGGACGCACAGGTGGCATTTCATTACAAGCGCGACTATAACGATTTTTGCCGAGAGGCGGAAAATTGGACAAGGACTTACGCCATTGCCGATTTAAGAGACCTTGATGCCCATGTCGACCAGAATTTTACCATCCTGTAGACATTTGACCTTTCCATTCCTAATTGCATAAAGAAAATATCATACCCCCACTTTACATCTACAATTGAGCCTCGTTTTCTGGTGGGGTTTATTAAAAACGGAGGCAAAATCAAGCTCCAAATATTTGATTCCGCTTTTTTTTTTTCGTTTTCCTTTTTTTTTCGTTGTCCAATATGGTGCCCACGAGTCCTGGCTCCCTGATACCCCCTTTCCGCTTTGCTCTGGTCGACGAGGACCTGTATCGAGGCGGGTATCCCAAGCCGAGAAACTACAAGTTTCTCAAAAAGTAAGAAAAACGCGTGGATTTGCTCCATGCTCACCGCTTTTTTCTTGATGCCTTGCTTAGCCTACGACTCAAGACGATCTTGTCGCTGATCCCCGACACGGCTGTGGACGAGCTGCAGCAATTTTGCAAGGAGGAGAAAATTCACATGCTGCGGCTCAAAGTGGACCGCATGAAAGAGGACAATATCACTCTTACTTACAACAAAACGTTGCTGGCATTACATGCAAGTGTCGTCCCTCCGTCCCCCTTACATGAGGGCGTCCAATTCGCCAGCCAATGGATGGGAAAACGGGTTTCCATTGACGTTTCTTTTTTTTTTTTTTTTTTGATCTTTTACAATTAGATCATCATCGATCCCGAAAATCACCCCATCTACATCCATTGCTTGGACGGCGCCAATGTCACGGGCTTGGTCATCGCGTGTCTCAGGAGATTGCAACGATGGCATCTCAAGAGTGCCATGCTCGAATTTTCTCGGTAAGGCTAAAAAAATCAAAAAAGTCACGTTTTTTTTTACGCGACACACTCAATTCACGCTTTGGTCCAATTGCTTGCAGGCACCTTCACACCAACGTGGTCAGCTCGGAAGAGTATGAATTCGTCGAGAACTTTCGCAATTTCGAGATTTCCATCCCTCTCAACATCCCATTGTGGCTGCACGGCTGCCTACAGCCTTCGCATCGCAAGCACCCATGCCTGCGCCTCACACTGCTTAATCCGGAACTTGTGCATGAAAAGGCAGAGGAAAAACGCGCGGAACATCAGAAATGGAAGAATGGTGAGCAAAACAAGAAAAAAAATCGAAAATGGTCGATTGGCCGAGATGGAATGGACCGCTCATGCATGTCAGACTTGCTAGACAATCTGTTTGACGCCAATGCGCCACCCGCCAGTCACCACCACCATCATGGTCATCATCGATCCGGCAGCAACATCACGGGCAACGAGGAAACGCGCGTTATGGGCAAAAATGCGGCCACTGATCCCACCGACGACTCTTCGCACCAAGAAGAAGATACCCACGACAGCGACGATCATCAGCATGAGCCACATCCTGAGCAGAGCAAGGACCAGTACATGGTGGATGTCGAGATGGACGACGTCATGATGGACGGCCTCGATCAAGTCCCCTATTTTCATCGCCATGACGCCGATAAGGATCAAGACCAAGATGCCTTTTGGACAGAGCCCTTTGACGGTGCCATCAGCCGCACATTGGAGGCCCTGGCTCTGGAGGGATTGGATTAATTGCAAGGATTTGCATGCTGCATGTTGCGCCTTGCGCCTTTTTCATACATTAAATGGTTTCATTATTGCATCTTTCAAATCCTCGTTCAATTGTGCGCTGCTGTAGATGGCCTTGCGACGTTTTTCTTTAGGTGCTGTTGCTGAATGATCGCGCGACGGGGGTGCTTTAACCAAAATATGTCAATTTCGTGACAAATCGTGAACAATGGCCCTTTTAATCTTCACACAGTGGTCTTTAGGCCAATGCGCATTGCTCCATTAATTTCGCGATTTTTTTTTAAAAAAAAGAAATGAAAAGGAAAAGGAAAAAGGCACCAAGGTCATGCATGTCCTTGTATGATTGAGCAATGTCCATCTATTTTTGAAGCTACCAATTCCCATTGAATTGGGCTTGGGCAATAAAATAAAGGGGCGCCCCAACACCTGTTGTCACTCATTTCAAAGAGCGAAAATTCCCCAGTGCAACGCGTCTCTTTTTCTTTTTTGTATCCGTTTCCCTATCATTTTAATCGTACGTGTTACTGCTTCGCATGTAAGCACACGCACAAGTAAAGTATTTGAACATGGAGATCAGAAAACCGTAACGTGATCAACCACAAATGGGTAATTTTGAGCATTTCTTTGCATTGCTCATGTTTGTAGGCGCTGTAGCTCATTTGTGTACTAATGCAATATGGGCTCCCTGTGTCTGTAGTCGCGCGCTTGCAAAATAAAATTCTCGAGCAACAGGTGGCTGTCAAGAAATAACGGTTAAAACGATTTTAATTGCATTTTTCTTACTTGTCGATATTGTACAATGATAATATGAAGCGAAATTCAATGAATCTGTTAACGAAGTCCTTCTCGTTCGAATGAATCCACTCTCGAGGCGCTCCGATAACGGATGCCTCGCAAGCAGCATTTTCAATAATCACGGATTTACCAAGGGGTGCAGTCGACGATTTTCAAACCATGAAATTTAAGTCCTCTGATCGTCACGTCTTCCACACACAAGGTAAGGTCACCTTGATGACGGACAGAAATGCAATAAAAAACGGCTTTCCGTTGCCTAGTTTTTGTGTACAACGCAAAAAGCCGTTATTTTTCATCCCAAGTCAAAGTCGGCAAGGATTGGCCACTGCGCCTTTAAAGTCATATCATCAGAAAGAGCGTGATTTGGCACGTTCATGGCTATCGGTGATCTATGCAAAAGTGCAAGTTTCGGCAGCGTTGACGCGACCGCAAAATCTTGTATACTTTTCGACGCGTGGAAAAACGCGTCAAGCGTCGAGTTACACGCGCCTGCTTCTACTGAAATTCATGAATCGGGGGTAAGTCTTCCTGTTGGACGCGTCGGCGCGGCTCCATGAGCGCGTTTTTCCCGCGCAATTCGCGATTGAAATTTAAACTAAAATCGCCCATTGCTTGAGATTCAACAGATGGATCCCCGTCGCTTTTAGCATTTTCCATGGTTATTCCACACAGGCTATCTTGTGTCCATGTTTGGTTCGTTTCTAGAGACCTGAATTTTCACTTTTTGATCTGGTGGCTCGCCACGGCTAAAATTTCATTTAGCTGTGGGACGCCCCATTGACATGCGATCATTACAATATGACCACCATTCGTTTATTTGAGCTAGTCTCTTTGCATTGGGATGAATTTAGGGGTCGTGCAGTGTCTTTTTGGCAGTGACTCATTTGAGTTTTCGCTGAAAAAGGTGTTTTGTGATGTCGATCTTGAAATGCATGACCTAGAGACGCGTGCATGGGCTCAAACGAAACTGAGCGAGATCTTGATCGCTTGTGCTGCGCGAATCCACCAGTTGCGCATTAATTAGCGCCTTGAAATAATCAAAAACGGGGGGTAACATTTATATACAAAGAATCGATACAGAAACGCCTGAAATGAAGGATGAATTTTACACGACCTGATACAGCCAGAGCATCCCCTGATCACCTGCTGGCTGACCCAATGCGCCAAATTTCCAAAAGCCCGCCTGATCGGGCGTGATCGTGACAGTGCGGAAAATGGCCGGCAACAGCGACAGATGCTGGACGACGCGGCCATTGTGCTCTACGACACCGTTCTCCCACGCAACATCGACAATGTCGATGAAAGAGCCCCAAGCCAAGACATGCCAATCGACGCTTTGGCCTTGTCGCAGGACGAGGGACCGTGGACGCGCCATCATCAGGCCATTCACCATCTGCTTGACATTGGACAAATAAAAGGGCGTGGGATCACCGTCCATGCGCTCAATGGCGGCCACATCGAGGTGTCCAGCAACGCCGTCGTCGTCCTCCATCGTCTTGGACAGGTACGGCGACAAATTTTCGTCGCTGGCAAACACGGTGGTGACGATTTCCTGCTGATTTTCCATTCCCTCGCTGTCCATGCTCCCTGGACGGTACACAAGTATCGCGCCATACAAGCCTGCATAAATGTCAAACTCTGTGACATGCGAATGGTAACCCCAGACCAGCGAGCGTCCGTCCGCCGGCCCAGGACCCGCTCGTGGGTGCAATTGCCAACGATACGTGTAGCGCGCATTCGGTTCAATCGCACCGTGTGCATCCGATCCCTTGTAAACAGCACCTTCCATGTCAAAGTCATAAAAAACGCCCTAAAAGAAACAAAAAGAGCCAAAAATAAGCCAAAAAATGCCAAAAAATAAAGCCCGCGAATGGAGGGCTCGGGAAGACGCGACTTGCATGAGGATGCATGGAAAAATTGTGCTGCGCACGATTCCACACGTGGATCACCAATGTATCACCAACCTCACCACGCAGAATCGGGCCCATGCCACCTTGCCACGCCGGCACAGGTGTCAATTGCGTGTACGACGCATCCAAGTACTGCCGGTATTGCGCCTTGTAGTACTTGCGGCCAATCGACGTCGATGCTGTCGTCCATGACACAAAAACAAGGACAAAAAATAGCAGAAAATCAGCAACTTGCCACTTTTTCTCATCTTCCACACCAAACTTACAACTGGTCGTCCATTCTTTGCTGGGTGAAACGTCAAGTGGAGTGTCATGGACCTGATCCCAAGCGTCAGGAGCGTAGTCCCAGAGCACCTCGTCAATAGCCACATAATATGTACGCTCTTTTCCACTAAAACGGTGCTGCAACTCTCCATAGAGCATGTCATAGTCGTCAATAAAGGCTAGCGCATGCCAGGCCAACAACAAGGCAAGGAATACTACGAACATACATACAAAAAAGTCGAGGCGAAAGGTGTAAAAAAAAAAAAAATCGGGCGAGAAAATCAAAAAAAAAGCAGTGCTGCCCCGGTTCCGCCGCATCAGCCGTGGCCGTCTGAAAAAGGAAAGTCGGATGCTTTCAGCAAAAGCGATTGAGTGGTCAGTCGCCTGTCAAGGTGGCATTTGCCAAGAACAACGACCCGTGGCGCGAAAAACAATTGAACGCGCTCCGGATGAACCTTGCATGGATGCTATTTCTGTCATTGTGCGGACGCGCGGTCAGCTAATGGGACAGTGCGCGCCATTGATAGGCTTCAATTCTGTAAACCTTCCCCTTCTTGGCATCCTTTGCTCTCCTCTTTTTTTTTTTTTTTTTCTGCGCGCGGCAAACAAAGGGATCTACCCGAAATTAGGCTGCATTTTTGACTGCACAAATATAGCCATTGCACACGCAGGCGCTCCATTCGGTGAAAGGAGAGAGCGGGAGCTGGAATGATGTCACTTTCCCCCCTGAATGCAGAAATAGCAATGCCACCACGCCCTTGCCATCATCAAGTATTTAGTAGCAGCCGACGAGATGCCAGGTCGCATGAAGCGGCTCACCACACACTCTGCAAAAGGCAATGGCGCATGAGAAAGTGACGCAGATCTCACTCTTTCTCACTCTTTTTTTTTTTTTTCGCTTGGGACGCGGTTTTGCTTCTTGCATTGGAGCCATTTAAACTTTCGTGATCGCTTGCTGGCCCTGGTGAGCTTTGGCGCTCAACACTTGAACCTTGTCGCCGGGCGTGTGTCACGCCAAGGAAATAAGTTACCCAATCCGTCCTAGTCTGCAATAGGCAAGGCACTGATCTGCACGCCCGGAGTTCTTTTGTGATCGCCCACGCGCTGCTCTGGGCCTTTCAAATTATCAATTGCAGCCTGTGTCACATCATTGGTTATGTATTAGCGTCACTTGGATCCGAGGGTCAAGAGGGGACGGATGTTTTTTTTTGAAGATTTATTGCTTTTACACGCCATTGGAATGGAAAAAAAAGAGTAGTTTAATAAGAATGAAGTTTAATCTCTTGTGTGCATGATCTTATAGGGTAGTGAAAAGAAAAAGGACGAGGAGACAGGATTTACAGTCGTCACTGTTAAATTAAAAACGAGGGGAAGAGCTACTTATTCCTCTGCCCTATAGGTCTTACGGCCCAATTGAACCTGAATTCTTCGTTTTTCCAGAGATTCCATCCACCCAATTAAGAACTCCGTTGCTTTATAAGGTTATACTCTTCTGTGCAGGTGAGATCAGCTTTACCTCATATCAGTTTTTTTACTCGACGAGAGCCGAAAACCAGGACAATTCCTTCTTTCTTTACTTTTTTTTTTTTTTTTTTTTCCACTCACTCCTCATACTCCCTCGCACTCCTTTTTTTCCACCCCCGCCATGGGTCAAGAAGCCGCATCCTCCTCATTTTCGTCCATATGTCACCGCCTTTTGCACCTCACCTTTTGCACGCTTGTCGGTGTCGTACTTTTTGGCAGCTTTTACCATTATTTAACCGGTATGAAATTGCATCAATCGAACAAAGAAAAAAAAACCGGGGCGGCCTGCTTTTTTTTTCACTTTTTTTTTTTCTAAATCGCTGATTCCTCCTCCCCCCCTTTTTTTTTATACAGAACCCAATGATCGCACGCGCTGCAAGGGTCTGCTCACCGACGGCTGGTTCCAGGGCGACAACTACACCAATTGGCAGGTGCCTGGCTGCATGGCGCACGAGTACAAGGCGGCTGAAATTGGGCAGTGTCTCAATCATTCGCGCGTGTTGTATATTGGCGACTCGATCATGCGCGAACAATTCTACTCGATGAACCGCCTGACGCACTCGTTTGATATCAAGGGCCCGCTACACATTGATCGCAAGTACAAATCAGAGGAATACGGCATGGTGTACGAATTTTGGTGGGACCCTTATTTGAACAGCACGCGCACCATCGACTTGTTCAATGGCAATGACACGACCGGCGACCCACCCAGTCTACTCGTTGTCGGCTCGGGCATCTGGTTCGCGCGCCGCCTTTCGCCTGAAACGTATCTAGACGAGTGGAAAACAGCCACTGACCGTGTGTTCCACGCTGCCGAGAACGATCCCTCGCTTGCCGATGCCCTCATGCTGTCGCCCGTCGAAATTCCGCAATTCAACAGGCTCAATGACGTGCGCCAAAAGCTCATCACCATCGACAAGATCAACACAATGAATGATTATTTGCACCAGCGCGCCAAGCGCGTCCAGCCCAAGGTGCCTTTTGCTGTCGCCTTCACTTGGAACAAAATCGCCACGTCCACAATTGACATGACCGCCGATGGCCTCCACTACAATCCAAAGGTCACCACCCCACAGGCCATGATGGCCCTCAATTTCAGATGCAATCAACAACTTGACAAGCATTTCCCCATCAACACCACCTGTTGCATTCATTATCCCATCCCCGCTTGGTATCAGCTCATTGTCTTTGGCTTTTTCCTCCTGTGGATCCCTCTCGCCTTTGCTTTTGTTAGTAAGTTTGAAAAAAAAAGGAAAAAGGGGAAGTGGTACGTAGAAGAAAAGGAAAGAATAGAAGAAAAAAAACACCGACACTCACCCTTTTTTTTTTTTTCTCGCTAGAAACGAGCCGTTCCATGCTTGGGCGCTGGTTCCCCTCGGATGAAAAGGTTTTGACGGCCAATTTCATCATGGGGCTGGGCGTGCTCTATATGTACCTTGGGGATCGTACGCAGCTCTTTGGCAAGATGCACAAGTTATTCGACGTGTCGACTTTTAGCCTGCAAATGGCATTGATGGTGGGCGGCGGTCTTGTGTCGCTGTACTACCAATCGGATGCGGACGACCTGGGCCTGCTCAATCGAGGCCAAACCGACGAATGGAAGGGCTGGATGCAATTGGTGATTCTGATCTATCATTTCACGGGCGCTTCCGGCACACCGGGCATCTACAATGCGGTGCGATCCTTGGTGGCCGCCTACCTCTTCCAGACGGGCTATGGCCACTTTTACTTTTTCTACAAAAAGAAGGATTTCGGCCTAAAGCGCGTTTTGAGCGTGATGATCCGCCTCAATCTGCTCACGTTCATCCTCATGTACGTCATGAACACCGATTACATCAGCTATTACTTTACGCCGCTCGTGTCGCTCTGGTTCCTCGTCATTTGGATCGTCATGTTCCTCGGCCACGACTACAACGATCGCGCCTGGTTCCTCCTTGGCAAAATGGCCATTGCTTGCGCCCTGACCACCGCCATGATCCACATCCCCGGCCTGCTTGAATTTGTGTTTGATTTGGCCGATCTCGTTGCCAATGTGCATTGGAATGCCGCTGAATGGCGCTTCCGCCTCGCCCTGGACGCGTACATTGTGTATATTGGCATGCTGTTTGCATGGCTGACCATTGTGTACAAGGACAAGCAATGGGGCGACCGATTCGTCTTCAAGGCCGCGCACTATGCCTATTTCCCTGTGGGCATCATCACACTGATCTGGTACTTTTGGTACGAATTGCAGCAGCCCAGCAAGGCCGCGTACAACCAGCATCACCCGTACATCTCTTGGATCCCTATCCTGGCCTATATTGCCGTGCGCAACGCCTTTGTCCTTTTCAGAAACACCAATTCGCGCCTTTTCATGTGGGTTGGTAAGTGTTCTCTCGAAACCTTCATTGGCCAATTCCACATGTGGCTCGCCGCCGATACCAAGGGCCTTCTCGTGGTCGTGCCGACCGACTGGGTGCAGTCGCTGGGCGGCGGCATCGGCTGGTGGTTGAATTGGGCTCTGTCGAGCTTGATCTTTTTGTACATTTGCCATCATCTCGCCGAGGCAACCAACACCTTGACGGCCTGGCTCGTTGCGCTCTGGACGCACGTGCCCGAGCATATGAACCAGAGCTTGCCACAGCACCGCAATGCCGCCGGCGGACGCGACAATCAAAACACACTTGTGCGCGACGACGCTTACCAAGCGGTGCCTCTTTTGCCCACCAATCACAAGAATGCCGACCGTGACGAAAAGCAATCGACCGACCGCGGCTACGACGAGCACGAAACGCCCGAGGATGGCACCGCTCTACTTGACGATGAGGACTCGCTGAGCTTGGAAGAAGAAATGGACATGTGGCAGCCAGCAACACCCTCAAAGTGGCAGCGCGTCAAGGCCATTGTCTGCTACGACCCGCGCGTCAAGACGGTCGTCTTTTTCCTCGTCATGATTGTCATCAACAATCTGTGCTGATCTCTTTTCGTCGTTTTCTCGTTTTTTTTTTTTTTGACAAAAGTTGTTTTTTAATCCCCCCTCCTTCTCCATCAACCCCCCCTTTTTTTGATCCGTCTGTATCATTCCTTTCCCTCACAGCGCAAGGATCTGGCTAGATAGACTTTGTTGTCAATTTTACTTGGGCGTGCCCTCGGATCGTGCACGCGCCAATTCATACCCTCAGTTCTTTTTTTTTTTTCAATAAATCAAATGGCATTCCTTCAATTGTTGTAATGAACAAATATGATTGCAGCTGGTTTGCGCGTGTCCGAGTCGGCCATTGCCAGTTTACAGTATGAGATGACATTGTACAGTATTATAGGTGTCGTGGCGCTTTGGTATAAGCAGCAAGTGAATTACTCTTTGTTATCTCATGCACCCGTCATTGAGACTGTCAGTCCGTCGTACTGCAATAAGATACGTACAGAACGAGAAAAATAGCCATTTTGATATGACATCATATATATTTTTATAGATTCCAAGTTATTTCTGGCTGCTGTCAGCAGCAAAATGGCTGTTAGGTCCCAGCACATAATCACACTTTACTGTAAAACGTCAAAACACCCAAAATGGCTCTAGGAAAGTGATCTTACTGGGAAAAAAAATGCTTTTTGAGGCAGGTGCCTTTATTCCTAATGTGAATGATGAGACTATTTATATTTTGAAAGGCATCTGCAACCAGAAAACCAGAAAGGGGCTAAAGGTCGAGGCCCATTAACCCGATGCTTCCTTCCAATGCTCACTTTTAATCGAGGACTGCATCAGTAAAAGAAGATGACAGAGTATGAAGGACGATGACTGAGCACAAAGGAAAATGGCAGAGCATTGGAAAACGGGGTGAGCACGAGAAGCTTGCGATCAGAGGAGTGCATCGAGGATTGAAACAGGATTGTTGGATTGACATGAGCTTGTGAATAGTGAAAGCATGCAATTGAATGGTGCAGATTAAGGAGTCTTGACGAATTGGTGAACATCCATTCTTGCAGATCGGATGCCTTTGATTTGGGACGCGCTCCTAAGCGCGATGGATATTTTTAGATTGGATTTTGACATTTTGCCGCAGCAATTGCTGCGTCTTGGCAAATAATGCCAGGCCTGCAGGGCAAAGCCTGGCAATGGCAGAGAACGATATGTTCTGTTAAGTGAAGACGCTGAATCCAATCTTTTAACGAGATTTGCTTGTTGGAAAGACTCGCAAATTACAAAAGGAACAAAAAAATCAATTCGTCCATGCCTTATTTTTATGAATATTAATGGTTTCATGCAGTATTGTGAACTTCACTGCAAGCAACAAAATTGCAGATGAAGACTTGACACTTGCAGTGCTGTACCTGGCGAAAAAAAAAACGATGGAAAGACGTGCAAAATGCAAAAATGCTCAAATTTAGTTTTTTCATTATGATATTCGTTGTCGTTTTTTTTTTTTTTTCCTGGGCACTGAGCAGCTTTGGGGCAAAGGACATTTCATAATTGTGACAAACCGTATGCTCAATGAAACATTGTTGAGTTGTAATCAAAAGATGTAGAATAGGGTCATTGTGTTGTGGAAAAGTAAACCAAGCTAAAGCGGGGTTTTATTGCACTTTGTTCTATCATACAGCTCACGGGACGACGGCAGTCGGGATCATGAAGCCTTTGCTCCCGTTTTGCCACGGGATGGGGTAATATCACCTTTTTATTATATATGTCCAGTTCTTTCCATGGATTCCCTGTCAAACGTGTAAAAAAAGTGCCGACTAAAGGACGATTGCATGGTGGAGCTTGTAAGGGTTGAGGATGAGGCCGCCGCAGCTGAATCGCCGCAATTGGCATAATCTTCAACGCGGATTTAAAAGGGGTGAACAAAACATCTTTCTTTCGCCACCCTTGCAGTGCTCGAGTCTCGTGATTTTGACAATTAAGCATGATCTGCACGCGGATGCCTTTAGCATTTGACTCTTTATTTACAAGTGAGCTGGCAAGTTGTTTTTGTTTGTCCTTGGTCAAGTCTGCACTGACGACGGCCAATGCGAATGCAATTCGCTGGACCGCGGCTAAGGTTGCCAAGCGTCTCGCAATGCCCAAATATAGTGCACCATGGCGTGCGGCTAGTATTAAGAGCGCGCGAAAAAGTGCTTGGCCATCGCGTCATTCGATGACTTAAACGAGGCACTGCCCACACTTGCAATTTTTATATTAAAATATCAATTTTAGTGATCGTTTTGGTTGAAGGCCGGAGTACGTACTTTGGCAACTAGCCAGGTCTGCGCGGGGAGGGAAAATGAGGTGGGAAAAAAGAAGATGGAAATCGGGGCAAGCAGAGAAAAATAAAAAAAACTGAGGGAAAAGAGGCAAAAAGGAGGGTCGAGGCCAACCATCGACCTGCTCAGTGCCCTGAGCGGGACTTGAGCGAGCTTGGGGGACACGGCACGGTTGGTGTAAGCTGCTTGGGGTCCGCCACTTGTGTCACAACAAGGCATGTCAGTCAGGCAGGTCACTCACGAAAGAAACCGTGCAAACGGGCTTAGCGCGTGAATTGCCTGTGCTTAATGAACAAGGTCTTTGGTGCACCACCAAAGCAAGAAATACAAAGGTGGGGGGGGAGAGAGGCATTTCTTATCCATTGGGCAAACTTTTTTTTTTTATTTTTATTTTTTTTTTTTTTTTTTTTGCTAGTTGACGTGGTCAAACAAGGCAAGCGCAAGTTCTTTCGAAGGCACACTTGCCTTTTTTACGTTTACGATGTCGTTGCTTCTCATGCAATGGAAGAATCGTTTGCCATAGACGCTAAACCTTTAAATCTTGATTCTTCTTCTGCAAACCGCGCGGAAAAAAATGAAAATGAGCGTAATAAAATCATACAAAGATCACGCCACCGACCCTGCTCATGCGGATGCGAAAAAAACAAATGTTAAGCTTACCTCTCTTTGCAATGGTGGCATGCTTATCATTCCCATCGGGCCGCGCAGTTCTTTTTTTTTTTTTTTTTTTGCCAGAGTGGCGGTTTGACCACCCAAGATTCAAAATTTCAAGGCTGTTGCCTAATGTACACCACGTGCTCATCACCTTTTTACATCAAGTTGCCGTGCACGCCCATTGTTTGTCTTGCGGATAGCATCTTTTTCATCATTTCTCGTGTTTCTTCTTATCAATCTTGTCAACTTCCGATGCCAACAGTAGGAAATGATGGCAAACACGTTGATAGGCCATTGTTTCTCAACATTTTATGGCACCACACAAAGTTAAACTCAAGCTCACCTTGCATTTTCAAATGATCCGGCGATGATGTTCCGTTTATTTTCTTTTAGAAAAGGCGTTCATCCGCTTCTGGAAAGAGTGGGCGTACGTGCCTGGGAAGCCCAATTGCCCAATGAGACAGGATGTACACAAAAAAAAAAAAATCAAGGGAACCCAATGTCAGGGAAATAAACAAACGGGAACAGCCGCATTTTTTTTTTTTTTTTTTTACCGCCCAGGCGCGTTTTTGTTTCCACTTTTAATCCTTGTTTGAGGGTTAACACGGGTTGTTTCATTTGGGATTGTCTTTGCACAGTGCACAAAGGGGAAAAAAGGATGCACCAATTAAGGTTTTCAATGTGTTTTATGGATGGTTTTTTTAGAGTGCTCGGAGCACAGGGCAAGTCCCACCCGTTATCCTCACGGATGCCTCACGACATCCAAAAGCACACAAAAAAAAAACTTTAATAGGGGGGCGCGTCCCATTACGCCTCATAGGGAGCACAGACATCCAAGAATAATAAAAAAAGGTCTTTTTTTTCCCTCTATTTTCTTTGGTCTTTTGGCTAGTAAAGCAAAACTTGACGACAAGGGATTGGGGGATGTTTGAAATGTATGACAGGCCGCACCCATAAATTTCTGACGCCTTGTGACTCGTGTTTTGATGATGTATTTTCAAGTATCATGTGTGCGTCCCCCTTGATGCTTGTCAACAACCCTCTTTCATGAAAACCCCGTGGGCGTTTTGTGATTGATCATCAATCAATCATGAAAATCAATCACGAAAAAACACTTGAGATTTTTTTGAGTGGTTGCAATTGGAATGGAACTCTTTTTAAGATTTGTGAGCATCGAGCGGCCCCTCCGTCCGATTATTTTGAGCACCCATTCTTGCATTGAGACCCACGCACACACATACACACCGCCGCGGGCGCCATTTCATCGCAAAACACGCCACGTCGCGCCTTCATTTTTTTTCTTTTTTCGTTTTTAGCCATCAAACGGGTTCTTGGCCGCGCAATACAAATAAACACTGAATGGCAGCGCGGCCTGCGCGGCCTTTCAGATGCACGCGCTGATGAACAAACAAAAGGGCGAGGGACGCGGCGTAAAAGACCACAGAGAATTGAGAATCGTGGGCGTTTTGTTTGTTTATTGTGATCGCTCGCCCGGAGGGCTCCCAGAGTCGGTGCGAGGCAAAACAAAAAAAAAAAAAAAGAGGGGGGGAGGGGAAGAGGGAAAAGGGGGCGAGACGTTTTACAGGGAGAAGCCAAATTGGGGCATTTGTGTGCGCGACAGCGAGATTTTGTATCACCATGCGGTTGCCATGGCATTTTAAGCTACGTTTTTGCTGCAAGGCCGTCGCCAAACTTTCTTTTAGAGAGCAAAGAAAATGGCCCTTGGTTTCAGCCTATTGAAAAATCTCGGCGAACGCGGTCTCGCCTTTTGTTCCCCCCCCCATATCATTCTGACGGTTCAGGAGTGACTATATCGCGTAAAGTCGGTTGGAGTAACAAAATACGCCCACATAGAGCCTTCTAGATTCCCCCAATTGCGTCGCTACTCCCCATATACGCGCGAAATTCCTGGGTGGTTGGGTGTTTTGCCAGCTCAAGATGCAAAAAAGGGGCAAAACGAAGCCACCACAAGGGCGTGTCATGCAAAATGGCAGAGCTTGCTTGAAAATCTTTTCCCTTTTTAGAGCCCAAGCATCATGGGACATGACATCCTATCGCAAATTGTCAAAAAAGCCCATAATCTAATCAGAACGACTCGCCGCATGGGGGGGGGAGAGAGAGAGAGAGAGAGAGAGGCTTGAAAGGGCTGTAAAATAATAAAAAAAAAAGGATCGTGTTCCTGTTACTTTGCCGCATTTGTCGACTTTGGATGCGCGTGCGGCGGAGAGAGTTGCATCTCGGAGGTGCCTTTTTTTGTCAAAAGCCGATCTCATTGCAAAATGTTCGATTTGCAAATGATGGACTGAACCGCGAAGATCTTCCAACGACGAAATTTTGATCAAAGATGGGCTCCCCTTTGCCCGAGTTTGGCCAAATTGCACTTGTCCGGAGACGACTTGATTTGTGTCTGACCGATACTGCAGCACGGGCGAGATAATGCCAACAACAACTAGGGCGTCTTTTCTAGAACAACAAATAAAAATAAAGTGAGTGTGAGAGAGGTCCATGGGTCATTGATGATGCGATGTGGCAATGAACGCCTGTCTCCCCCCCTTCTCCCTTTTTTCCTCTTTTCGCTCCCCCCCCCCATCTTCCCGTGACAGGTTCGGCAATTGTCATCTTAGCACCGCTGAATCTGCTTGTCACCTATCAAAAAATTTGTGCAACCCTCCACAGAATTAGGCTATCTTTATAGGCTTGTGTCAACCTCCTTTCCAAGTCTCCTACAGGACCCCACAGCCGGTCCATGTCTCGCCTCCCTTTCTTGGGCATACCTTGTTCATTTTGTGGTCTTGGCCCCTCTTCTTTTTCCTCCACAAAATGGACACAGCCTCACCGCACCCCCCAAATGGCGTCCAATGGCTAATGAACTCTAATCATCAGACAGCTACCGCTGCTCGATGCAGAAAAAAAGATATAAAATGCGCGCTCATCCTTTTTTTTTCTATTCCACTCATTTCACCACTTTTTTTTCCTTCCCGTCACATCTCACGTCCTGCAACAAAATGGTTGAATCTTGTATCAAAGCTCCCGTCAACTCATCCCATATCTCCCCCAAGCCTCTCAATCTGGACGGCGGCCAATGGTAAGCTAAAAAAAAAAAGGCAAATTCCGGACGATCATTGACCATCTCCTTTTAATAGTGGATGGTGTGGAAAGTACGGACACAAGCGCGGGGGTTGCCCTCTTCTCAAGTGAAATTGGGTCGCTTCGCTTGGCGCGTTTGCCTTTGGCACTTCGTTTTTACTCTTCGTGGTGTCATTTCATCTCTTTTGCATATTCACCTTTTTTTTCCCTGACATCTCTCGCAATTACGTCGCACTCTTATGACTTAGTTTTTTGTTCTATGTGTCTTTTATGTATACCTTTTGTTTACCCCTTTCCAAAGCATTTTCTTCGATGACCTCTATTTTTTCGCCTCCTTGCTCCCCCACCCCCTTCAATGTATATACGCATTTCAAAAAAAAATTACGGTTGCTCCAATAAAAAAAATCTTGCCATTCACCACACTAAATTTATTCAGGCGAGGCCAAACGAAGGCTGGGCAGAGTCTTTTTTTTTTTGCCTGGCGCGCGAAAGAGCCGCCCAATTCTATCACAAAGCGGAAGGAGGCTTCCGACGTCTGCCGCATGAATGCCTTGTTGTGTCACCAAGGTGCTCTGCCTGTGTCACCATGCGGTTATCTTTGTGCGAGCTTGATGGGCTGTGCGCCATATGCTGATCACTTTGCTCTTGTTTTTTCTTTTCAAAATGAAAAAAAAAAAAATAGCTACACGACACGACGATGCTCATTGACCATTCGTTTCTCCCTGTCCCCGTGTCGGTCGAAAGCGGAATTGGGGCATCAATAAGCATTTTTCGTGTTTTTTATTTGGAAATCACGCGCCGGCGCTGGTCGTGGCACTTTTTTTTTTATGTAAAAAAAAACACGCTTCACACACGCGTGCGGAGTCTGGCACGGGCGTGGACGCTTAGAATTGCACATGAGAGCAACACAAAAGACGATCTTTTCCGTTTTTTTTTCCGGCCACGCGCTTTTGTCGCACCATTGACCCAAATCAGCGTGTCATCCGTAGCTGTTCAGTGTGCGCTCTGTGCCCGCCGTGCATGGTCGTGGGCCTGCACCCGTGGCCGCGGGTCATTCGAACGGGAAATTGCGGTTTTATTCTTATTGGTTGTGGGATACAGTAAGATCTCCTTTTTTTTATTTTTGATCAATTGTAAGGATCAGTGATCGGCAAGGGTGATCGACTCGTGGTGTCTTTCCTGAAACCGGGTAACGGACTCTGAGTCGCGTCCCTCTCCTTGTTCAAGGTGCCTCAACCCCCCTGACTGCTTTTTTTTTTTTTTTTTGCTTCTCCTTGTCATTTCTTCCGAGCATGCATTGATTGACGCGCATCCTCATTGGTATGACCATCAGCCCGTGGTTAAGCGTTGTTGTCCCCTGCTCCCGCTCCGTACAAAATGCTGCCAATGGCTTACAAATCGCGCGAAAAAACACAAAATACACACGCACGTCATACACAAAAAACGAAATAAAAAGGCAAAATGATCATCTCAGGGGCTAGTTGTCGTTTTTCGCGTCTCCTCTCTTTTCTCTGCAAGCACCCCTGACACAAATCACCTTTCCGTCACGCTGTGCATCTTGTCGCTCGAAAAGGGTGGGACAAAACTCTCCCTGGCTTCATTTCCCACCCCCTCCGCGCGCTTGTCGCTGATCCCAAGTGGTACGTCGCCTGTTTGATCCTATGATTAGGTGTTGCCTGCTGAGCCATTTAAGCCGCGGGATCTCTTGTTTTGCAATAAAAGAATTGCGCACTCTCGTCATTTCAACAGCCTCCCTGACAAATTCAGGGGCAATGGCTTAGATATCACCTATGCAGTAATAAGATCCATAGTGGAAATGAAGTCGCCAATGCGCGTCAAAAAGGGGAGCCAGTGGAGCAACACGCCCAAGAAATTTTCATTTCACTTTTTTTTTTGTTTATTTTCTTGTTTAGGACGTGACGAGCAGAATACCATTGGATGACGTCGAATGAACGATAGGGAAATCCTACTTTTTTCACCCCTGAAAACATTGCTTCCATTTTGGGCTACGCTAAAACGAGGCTCCAAGCTTTCTTGGTGCTGAATTAAAGTGCTTGCTGCTGCTAATGATGATGGCGATGATTTGTGTGGATAGCAAATCATCAAGCAAGAGTTCTTTTTTTCCAGGGTGCCAATTACAACCAAAATGAGGTGGAAAGAAAAAGAGCAGGCTAGTTTCAAAGGACAGGGCATGGATCAATTGGGCTCAATTGAGGCGAGTCGATTGGGTCCAAATGGAGCTCGAGGCGCCAGTATGACCGACCGTGTGCATCCAGGGCCCAATGCTGAACGTGTTGAGAGCCAGTCTGGCAACAAGGTGGAGAAAATTCGGCGTGCACGATCCAATTTTTTGTTTTTTTTTCATGGGAGCACAAGCTCTTGGTTGCTGCTGCGTGCGTTTTTTTTTTATGGATGGTTTTGGGAGTCGATGATCACTCTTTTTGGAAAAGGGTGGTTGGCTTTTGTACGACCTTGTGCCAAAAGCGACGAACAGCCCCCCCACCCCTTATTTTTCCACCCCCCCTTTCTTCCATTGCGTTCTTTTCTCTCACTCTCTCTTTCTCTCTTTGTTTTTCGCCTGATACGATAACAAAAGGGATTTTCTTTGTTTTTTTCGTGTGTCTTTGGCGCAATTAATTCTCTTTTCTTTCTTTTTTCTTGCACTTTTTTTTTTAATCTCGACAATGACATATGATCCTCCTACGAGTGGACACGCGCCATTTGATGCGACGCCAATGAATTTCATGGGTGACCCGACGATTGGGCTTGGTTGGCCGCCATCGCACCTGAATCCATCAAACATGTTGCCTGGAAGCATGTTGGACACCTTGTCTCCGCCAACTCCGGTGTCGACGGCGGCGCCGCCAATGCTGATGAAGCCTGCCGATGCCATGCCGACGCTGCATCATGCCCTCGGTCATTCAAACACGTCGAGCACCACCACGACGTCGCCACCGCCCGTAACAGCCGCCGGAAAGGTGAGCAAAGCAAGGAAAAAGTCTGCAACGTCGGCTGCATCTGCCGCCGCATCAGCAGCAGCGTCTGCCGCCGCGTCATCAGCCGCCACGCTGTCCCAGAAACCCATCAATGGCGGCGGGGTGTACCAACAGCCACCGGTGGACATGACCAAGCCGCATCACCCAGAATGGGGCGTGATGAAAGACCAAGATTTTCATCCGCTCACCCTGAAACACCAACGTGACCTTGAAAACTCGTACAGTGGCGGAAAGATCATCTCGGATTTTTACTTTTGGCAAGCAAACCTCGGCGGCTATTGCATGGCCGACATGATCCAACGTGCGTAAAAACAAAAAGCAAAAAAAAAAAAAAAAAAAAAAAAAAAAAAAAAAAAAAAAAAAAGAGAGAGAGAGAAAAAAAAAAAAAGAAAATCCAAGGCGATTGATGTTTTTCTCACTTTTTTTTTTTTTTTTTTTTTTAGATGTGGTCGTCTCGTCTGAGGGTGCCTATCCACTTGTTCGACGCATTGTTGAAGGCGCACCGCACCCGGGCAGACGAAAGAGGAAGCAGGTCGCTGAAGCTTCATGATTTGCATCAATTGCTCCCCCCTCTCCCAAAACCCTAGTTTCTTGCTCTTTTGCCTATTCACCAAGGGCCACCCAATTAGCATCTACGTACCCTTTGGCCCTTCAATTCCAATAAAAGCTTGGCCTGGCGCCATGAATGTCAAAAAAAAAAGCTTGTCAAAAAAAAAGCTTGTCAAAAAGAAAATCCGAGCTGAATCGCGCTAATGTTGCCACTTGGACACATGTTATTGACGCGTCACCATAGACAAAAGTGAGAGTGACGGAAAATCTACGCGTTCCACGCGTCCCAGTTGGTAAATCACGTGCAATGCGATGTGCGCGTAAAAATTATCAAAAGGCACACAACTGCAATTAAAAAATCAAGATGAGAACAGCAAACCAGCACTGGTCTGCGTCAGACTACGTCCGAAATGGCCACAGACTAACTGGAAAAATCAAACCAAAACAATCTCAATCGCAAAGAAATGCAAAAGCTATCGTTTCTCTGATTTTGCTCACCATCTAGACGCGAATGCTCAATTACTTGTGCTCAAATATTACTGTATCCAGCACCGTCCAATACAGGCAAAAAAAATAAAATAAAATAAAATAAAAAAATTGGTCATCGATGACACGTATGAATACGTAACAAACATGATGGTGCAAAAAAAAAAAAAGTGCACTTAATTTTTCCCAAGACTGATTCAATGAGATTCAATTAATCTCCATGTGACGGTGGGACTGAGACTCACACCAGGATGAATTTCAGGCTGCCTGGCTTGGGTGTCAGTAGGTGAACATCGCGTATTTCAACGATTTTGAATTATTTCGTCGCCAATCGATGAAGTTATATCATGTAGCAAAATTAGCTCTTTGGACAGATTATTTGAGCCTTTCTCGTTCAAATGAGCCAACCTGCGACGCAATGTGGCCACCGGAAGGCGTGCAATTTCCATTTTAAAAATATGCGATTTTTCCTAAGGGTGCAGTCGACAATTTTCAAACCATGAAATTTGAGGCCATCTTACCATAAGGGGGTACCATTTAGAATACAAGGCGGATTTTGAAACCCGTCGTAAGTGGCCCACCTGAATAGGTTTCAGCTCTTCTTGGAACCTTTGCACCACTCTTTCCGTCCTGACCTCCCCACACCTTCCCTCCCATTGGTCCACAGCTCCGCCGGACCGCCATACCCCGATGAGCCCGCACCCCAAGGTGCCACTGCCTCCTTTTATTGCTGTCCCCTTTTGTATCTCCGGCCACGACAATGAAACGCGTTTTTTTTTTTTGTGTTTCTCTCTCTTTCTCTCTTTCTTGTTCTTGTTTTTTTTTTTTTTGTTCATCATCATGATTCAAATGAATGTCGACGAAATCATGTTTACGTTGCAGAAAAACATCGAATTGCCTGCTAAATTCTGGCAAGACTTCTCGCCCATTTTGGGGTCTATTGTGGAGGTGTTTGCTGAGCATTGCGAGGTCGCTGAAGGCGTCTTTGTTCTTGATCAGTTGGCAGCTGCTTTAGAAGGCGAGGAGGGCGATACAATTTCGCCAATGGCTTCTGGAAACCGTGGCAACAACCCATATAATGCCTATCAGGCTATGCGAAAGCGGAAGCGCTACTGTAATTTTTTTTTCAAAAGCAAATAATCATCCCACTAATATCAATTATAGCATATTCCGCCACTGCCTATAGCCGCTTATCAAAGGCTGAAAAATGGAGCTATGTTTTACAATGGCAAGCGACTCAGCGGGACAGTATGAGCCTGCGCCGCAAGTACATCAACAGGGTAATAAAATGCCTCAGAGAATGTGTGTGCGGAGTCAACATCGTCTTTCTTGTAACGATTTCCTTTGCATTTTATTCAATCTTATTTTATTTGACTCGATTTACTCGTAGAGACGAATTGTCATCAATAATGCAATGAAGGATATCAATTCCATGGGAGTAGAAGCATTTTTTTGCATGGCGTCTGGCAATGCAAGAAATGGCAGCAAGAAATTACACAAGCCTTTGATTGTGAGTGGGGGTAAATTACTGCTTCTCTCTTTTTTAAAGCTTGTATTAACCAAAAAACATGTTCTTTTTGGCATTAGAGCACGCAAGAAGCTTTTTGGTGAAGATAATGGACTTGATGAAACCTGAGACAGGAGGCAAACGAGTCTCGCCACACATCGCGTTTGGACGCCATATCTACCACGCTGTGCTCGGAAAATCATGTGAGCGTCAGTGAGCAAGGATGAACTCGCTTGAAATTGTTTTTTTTTTTTTTTTTTTTTTTTTTTTTTTGCAGGTGACCCTGTGGTGCCTGCGAAGCTCAAAGGGTCGTCAATGAAAGCGCGTGAAAAGATCAGAGGCCTGCTTGGTGAGTAATTCATTTTTAATGTTTCAAACTAATTCCATTGTATTTTTTAGAAAAAATTGACGTCAAGCACAACTTAATCCCTTGGCAGCGATTCTTTGTGGACCCTGTCGACCTTGGCCAGAATAAGGATCTCTATGTGCATAATTGGCCTGAGAGTGTCAGTTTTGCTGCTTGCGCGTCCGCCACATGGTCCCCAGACGACAGACAGGCAATTTTGCGTGCAAACTTGAAAATATTTCGCATGGATCCAGACGCCCCTTTTGTGCGCCCCCAAATTGACCACGACGCGCCTGCCCCGCAAGACATGCCCGCCTCTGACCCTGCTCCTGCCCCGCTCCGCGACGCGCCTGCCCCACAAGACACGCCCGCTTCTGCCCCTGCCTCGCTCAATGACTCGCCGCAAGATGCGTCTGAAGCTGCCGATAACAACAGCGATGACATTCTTCTGGAAGATGGCCGAACGTTGCGGGATTGTCGATTCATGTTTGCGCATGAAAATCAAGAACACAATAAGTTCCAGTACTTTATCAATGATCCAACCAGCTTTTTCCCTCACCGGTTTCTTTGGAAAGACGCCACGCATGTCACAGAGGAGCAAACCAGGAAAATCCGTGCCAAATACAAAAAGATGCATGGTATTCCGAAGAGAAGCTGCAAGCTTGTCACCACGAAAAGCCCTGCTCGCATCAAGAAGAAGAAGAAGAAGCGCGCCGCAAACGCCGCCGAGACACCTGCACGCAGGACCCGACCCCGACTTACTGCTGATTGATTTTTATACCTTGCTCTCATCAAATGCCTGTCTCTCGATATCAATTCTCTTCATTACCATCGTCACTTATTGCTTGTTCGTTTTTTTTTTTTTTTTTTTTTTTTTTTTTTTTTTTTTTTTTTTTTTTTTTTTTTTTTTTTTGCATTACTGTAATTCCCACTTTCCTCTCCTCATTTCGTTTCAACTGTATAAACAACTGATTTTTTCGCGTGTTCACAATACATCACTGCGTTTTTTTTAATTGCATAACATCGCATCTTAACTTGATTTCAAGGGTAATTAAGACAGATTGTTATTGTGGATTTTGGACACAGGATGCCAAGTGCACCAAAAAATATGTAATTGAAAAGGGCGAACTACGTTTTAAACCACGATGATGGGCTCCATCCTGTCTGCAAATGTCAAATGGATTCCTAGGAGAACCAGAAATGCGTGATGCGCCCCTCTTCCAAACGAAATCAGTTTCACAGGCGTACAGCAGCGAAAACGGGCAGAAAAAACAGCGAAAAACTGTAGTAAAATTTGTTTTTTTTTACCTCGATTTTTTCCCTCAGTTCATCAATACAGTAGG